>NQII01007967.1:2528-29162 GCA_002778355.1 Clitarchus hookeri | reverse complement strand
GTGTCTTTTGTCGTCGGGTCATTGGAACGAAAAGACCACTGAAGATGGGTGTGTCCCGCGTCGACTTGCGCCATTTAAATCAGCCTCCGGTATCATCAACAAGGTGGGGACACTCCTATTAATATTTACAGAACATGGATGGTTAAATCTTTATAAAAATTATATCTTTTAATATTTCAGTATATCAGTATATCTCCCACGGTTCATATTCAATCATATTTATATTGAAATAATATTGTACAACCTTAATGTTAAATAAAATAATGTTCATTAAACAACTCCTATCAATAACTTGTTACGCCCCTATGTCCCCGTTAAGTGTAAAGATCAACACAATATAAACATCATAACAAGGCCACCACCCACTAACCTATTTGATGTTAGGCGCTTTTTTATTGAGTTCCGAAATGTGGGCCTGAACAACAAACAGACAATTTGATGGTTCACCAAGTGCAACCGTAACAGGGTGAGAAATCTTTGTACTCTATAAGGACCTTTCCAACTGTAAATGAGCTTAGCCACCTTTTTGTCTATGGTTTTACTCAGGGAATATGCTCAGGGCATGTGCTCAGGGAATGTACTCTGCATATGACAAGGTCTCCCACTTTGAATGGGTTGTCTCTGCGATCCTTATCGCACCTCCTCTTGGATTTATCATGTGCCAGGTTCAAGTTAAGACATGCTCTTTTCCAAGTCTCCTTGATGTTCCTAGGATCATCAGGCAGAAGGTCAGCGAGTGACCAAAGATTGGAAAGATGNCTAGGATGATCAGGCAGAAGGTCAGAGAGTGACCAAAGATTGGAAAGATGGGTGTTGGGCTTTTATGTGAACATGTGCTCAAAAGGTGTGGACTTATGTCCCTCGTGGCATGCATAGTTGAATGTCACATGTAGCCATTCAATATTATTATTCCATCTATCTTGACTGTCAGCATGAAAGCCAATAACAGCCGAATGGAGATTCCTGTTGAATCTCTCTGCGTGTGACGGTTGTGGATAATATGGTGTTGTGGTAACATGTTGAATGCCATGATTGAGGATAAATGTTCTTAAATAACTAGGACTTAGACTATGGATTATTGTCCAATACTATGATAGATGGAGCCCCCGAAATTTTGAGAATATAATTTTTCAATGCGGAAATAATTGTATCAGATGTAGCTTTACGTAGAGGAACCAGCAAAACAAATTTCGTAAATGCATCAATACATACTAACAACATAGTGTTGCCTGACTAAGAGCAAGGAAAATGTCCGACAAACTCAACAAAAATGTTCTGTAATGGTTGCTCTGCAATGTCCGATGAAAGTAACCCTAACTTGGTATCCTGCGCAGGTTAGCTTACGGCACAAAGTTTACGAAGTTTCACCCTTTCTGAAATATTTTGGCACACGCCTTTCCAGATAAACATACTCCTGATTGCGTTGATTTCATTCTAAGTTCCACCATGAGGTCCTAATGGGTGATCCCGCCGGGAATCTAACCCGGTTCACTTTGGTAGGAGGCGAGTAGTTTAACCACTACCCCACCGCGGCCCTACATAACGCTGTTAAGTACATCAAAAACACTTCACTGCCCTATCAACAAAGCAAGAACAAAAAACAATTGCGGCATCCCCAGTTAATCAATACCTAGTCACAGANGAACTCTGATCTGCCACGGGCGTAGAAAGACAAACCTGAGTCGGACGTCGTCTGAACAGGCCTGCAGGTACGGAATTGATACGACTTCCCTCGGTGCGTGTACAACAGCAGATCTCGCATTCGCCTCACAACCTTCTTCTTGTGTCTGAACATAACCGCTGCATCGTGTTAAAGTTTATAATCTCCGAGTGCGGAGATAACAGCGAGTGACGTCCGAAATGCTCTTGACATCCATCACGCCTTGTCTTTCAATGACGAAGCAACAAACGTAGACTCGATATCAACTGCCATATATTTTATATTTGATTTAATGCAGGATTATTATTTTAGGTATGTAAATTCCGGAAGGGCTACTATTGAGTTTTAGTTATTTACCTAGCCCTGCAGTAGCTGAACTATTGACGTGCAGTATAATTTCGTCACAATCAACAGTAATATGAATTTTAATACTTAAATATGTTATCACAATAATAAGAGTATGTAAAAATTGATAAAAATTAATTGAACTCGTCAAATGTAATGTTTATAATTTAACATTGCTGAAAATTACTGTGAAATTAAATCCTTTATAGGAAATTAATCATTTCTGAGTTATATCTGAGGCCTATCCTTATAGGTTTCAGTAATTGTAATATTTTTAATGTCTATGTATTGTTCCATTTGTTTGTAACTCTTAAAGTTTGTAATATTTTTAATGTCTATGTATTGTTCCTTTTATAAGTGTCTAAATTGCCATACGATAAATAAATAAATAAATAAATCAGTAAAGGTATCACATCTCCATGCAGCCAAACCATTACGGAGCCTGTTTCCGCCAATGCCAAACCGGACACTTTAAAAATAGGGTTGATTTCTTAGGCGATTCAAAATATTGTCCCTGTCGACATGAAATATTGTCACGAAAAAAAGATATCGGAAAATAGAGTATTATAATCTCTTAATTACTCTTTCATCTATAAGAATTTATGGTTGTCCGGCAATAAGTAAAATCGAAACTATTTTTGTTGTAAAGGGAAATGAGTATTAGTGATTTAGAAATATACAAGGAATCTTTTCTTTTTTTTTGCCAAGTTTCAGGTTAGATATATAAATATAACTCTAAACAAAAACGTGTACAAGAAGAAAGATTGATGCTGAAATATACTTTGCGAACATTGCCTACCCTCTACGGTATTAATAATTTATCGATTTTTGTCACATCTCCTTTGAGAGGTTCAATTGCGAATTTAATGTTGCTTGCTTTCACGTGATCACATATTTCTTGTTTTTCCGTCTTCTTTTTTCTCGTGTTTCTCGTGTTACGACTTTCAGCGCATGGAGAAGACCGAGAAGCAAACAAGCATAGCAGTTCTATTGATTACGTCCTGAATCAAGTGCTGAGGGCACGGCTGCAGAGCTGTCCACCATCTTGTATGATGTTTCATGCGCGGTCATAATCTTGGATGATGTCACGGGTACATATTGTTTCTACCCGCTATCTTTAGTTTTTCATTTTTTATTTGTTTCTACCATCTTCTGTAGGCTACCATCTTGTATCCATCTGCCTTAGTGCGCCACTGTTGTGCGCCATCCTTGATCCCTAATTACACATTTTCATTTTAGTGTCGTCTGCTAGAGTGTGCCACTGTCTGCCATCTTTGTGCCTTAATTACTCACCTTAGTTCGACTGCTTTCGGATAGGCGGTACTAGTGTATAAATTTATTTTTTTTTCGAAAGAAAATAAAGATTAAAGAGACTAAATGTAATTTATAATACATGAAACTTTCGCCTTTATCGACATTTGTTTTTTAATTTTAATTGAATAATCCTCTGGAGAGGAGAAGTTATGAACTGCCAGACCTTGAGCGGTCGAGCAGTACTTTAGCCTACTGAGATATCGAGACATGCTGAAATATTGTTTATAAATATTAAAACACTCAATACTTTTTAATACTAAGCTTCTAAAGTTTTCTTAAATGCATATCATTAAAAAACTTAAAATCGACCAACTTTCAATTTTTTTTTTTCACTTTAGCGAATTAATTTTTTTGAAGAAAATCTACCCACGAATATGTTATGATATTTAATAATTAATGAATTCCTGGCTCAAAAATACTTTCCAAGGATATGTAAACAAGGACTCACCAAGATTACATATACTGTAGGTAGGGGCAAAGACAGACCACTAACACTTCTCTCGGTATTATAAAAATGTGTTGGAAAAACTAAGAAAGATATGGCTACTATCCTTTTTAGAGGCTACACAAGGATTACGTATTAAACAATACTACTTACTGCAAGAGACACAGACTGAAAGAGCAGTGTTGGATACAGGCAATGGCTCCTCTTCCCACTCCTTCACAGCAATATGTAACCCTCATTATTATTTAAATAAAAATATTTGTTATAATAAAACTTTGAATTTATATTTTTAAAAAAATTGGCATACTACCATGGATTATTACTTATTACCTCAGTTTCCATACAAAAATAATCGCAAAGGGAGTCGCAGTAGATCGTAATTGCAGTTTTAGAAATAATTTATTGACCTCGAGACCCCCGCCGGTCAGGTACAGCGAGTCGGAGCAACGCAGCGCAACGAGAGGCAGCGTGTGCGCGCCATCTTTGCCTTCGCAGCAATGCGCAGTGTGAGACCAGGCTGCATGCTTCGCAGCGCGCGGGGCGATGCCGTGTGGTAGCGAGGTAGGCAGAATCAACTATGGACACCTCTCCAGAACAAAAAAAAATTAAATTATTTTACCTGAAAAAATAAACTTATCCCCTAGTCCAGACACATTCAATGGGTATTGAAAACAGTTCTCATTCAGATTCCACTGCATTGCTAGTCTTGCAAGAAAAAAAACATGTCAACGAGAATCATAAAGACTGCATTAAGAAATTTGCACAGGACTATGTATCAGCCCGTGCAGAAAAACACTGCATGTTCTGAGGAGTCAGTAACCGAAATATATTAGTTTCTGTTATTTTTTGAACTTGTACTGTACATATGGCAATGATATAATGCTTGTAACATCTGCTGACGTGAACATAAACAATGCTGCATCAGGCATAATAACTCAGCTCAGGTAGGCAGGCTCCTTAATATGTTACATCTCTGAATAAAAATACAGTTTCTAACCTACGTTAGAGAGCTCGGTTATGTGTGTGACATGTTTTGAAAATAAAACTGTATCCGTGTTGCATACACAAATACAGCAAAGTTACTTATAATGATTTCCACATTGAAACGCAGTTCTATTAGCGGGCTTTTGAAAAATCAACACATGTAGTTGGTTGTGTAGTGTATCATAATTTATCATTAATTTATTGGTTAAATTGAACTGTTGCTTATATTTTATGAATAAATAACGTAAATAGGTATGTTCTTAAGAAATACATGCGCAAATGTTGTTCGTTGTCCTTAATTTAATTTGCATGAAAATATAAATTCAGCAGAAACCCAGTAAATTTGGAAGTAGCCATGAACGGACTATTATAGGCAGCACTCTCAATGTCGTAGCAAGCAACTGCAGACAGATAGTAATGCTCACTGACAAATATGAGGAAATATTTACGCCTGATGTAACACAAGATACGTGGAACATTTAAGCAATCGGCATAGGGATGGACGGTTGTCTGTGCAACATAATTTGGGAAATAGTATTTAATATACTCCTTATGCTTGTAAGCACTTTTGTTGCATCTTCTGGGTTACTTAAGCGTGTTATTCTGAAAATAATTTCCTAGCATCAAAAAACGTTTACAGGAATATTTTATAACTTTGTATAAATACATTTTTAGGTCGTTAAACGGTTGGTAATTTGGTCTCGCTTTGAATGCATCCTAAATAGATCAATTTAATATTTAAGGTGAAGAATAATCCCTCGAATGTCAATACTACCATAAAAAACATATCATTACCGAATGTAGCCATTGAAATTATGTGCAAATTTGATTTTCTACGTCTAATTACAGATCCAAGCACTGTCAAATCACATTACAAATCATGTAAGTGAAGCTAATAAATTTCGGTTATAAGCTGTCTATGAAATGTAATCTTGCTGTCCTGATTACAGAGCTCATTCTTAATTTTCAGTATATAGGTTTTATTTCTATTTTGGCATATAAATTATTTTTAATACTGGTGATTCAAATATCAACTTTAAAACTTATTCTACAGAAAAGATGTTGGGGAAACAATTTTGTATATTTTCAGTACCTACTTGTACTGTTATATGAACATTCTTAATGTTTCCCACTGTACAACATTTTAACAAGCGGAACTGGAAAACACTGTCAAATAACAAACATTTACATAAGTTTCCGTTTTAGCGATTTATGTGAATATTTTATCAAAGCACTGACGTAAAGATTTAGAACTCAAAACTTATTCTACCGGAAGTATTTAAATTTTTTAATGTGGTACAAATTATTTTTATTCGAAATATATTTCACAGGGTTTCTATAATATCGTGTAAATTAGTATACAATCGTGAAACATACGCATCGAAACATTGTGACTTTGGAATATATTAAAAAATATATTTACTTTTGCAATTTTACAGAAATACGTTATAAATGTATGCCTGTTCACTGTAATAAAAAAAATTCCTCTCTATTACTCAATAGATTATATGAATTCTGATCTGATCTTCAAATCTTTGAACTTGGTGTTGTATGGGCACCTGAGTTATTCTTCTTATACTGTTATGCAGACAGCACATTTAAGTTAGCGTGACATCATTTCGTGGTTCAGCATAATACTATCTATTACGATTGCCTTACTCTGTGTAACTGCACTATTAGCTGCACTGTAAAATTTTAATATTATTCTGAAACTAGTGACCAAGATTATTATTTGTAACACTGCAAATAAATAAAGAGCCGATTTTACATGTTACTGCGGAATGGGTCAAACCAGTGTTAGATTTTAACAAGCGAGTACCCTAGACTGGTTTATTATAAACATATAAACAATTTGTAATGTTTTATAAAAATGCATTGTAAAAAAATATGTTTGGACTGTATTGCTGCAAGAATATTTTTTTTGCTACTTCCATTTTTTCCCCCAAATAATTGTTTCTAAAACGAACAAACTATTTTACCGCGTACAACTATCAAATATACAAGAATTCTGGTTTCATTATCTGTGAAATAAATGGAAACAGATACTTTTTTCAATGTAAAAAGATTCTGTGAGATAAATACGTAGAAATGCACATTATGATAATGTAAATACGGATGTGTATGTTGGACAAAAATAAGGGTTCTTCAAATAAGAAAAGAATTTCTCAATCTTTAGTTTTACAAGACACATTCCTGGACACAAAATTTCGAAGTGAGGAAAACCTGAAGATGTTCAGCTGCCTTCACTTTACAAACGTCCTTGTGCATTTCATAGAAGAAAGAACGTTGTAACGTTCCGGTTTATTTAATCCATAGTTATAATACTGCAGCCGCACAGTTGGGCGCCATATTGTAACGTTGCGGAAGTATTACCCTGCCGAATGTTTACGTTGCCACGGCTTGCTCATAGTTAGAATACGAGACTCAGTACCAGGTGACGCCGATTAATTAAAAAGAAGAAGTTCCAGATTAGTTTGCTTTATACTTTATTTATCATTGAAGTTTCACAGTGCACAGACGACTTTCCAGTTTACAGAGTACGAACTTTCACAATCAGTTATACCAGTGCAGAAAACAGCGCCACAGTAGTTTACGGTTTATTAATGTCTCAAACTTACATCGCACGACTAAGTTACTGAAGCAGGAGGGATGTTCGTTTCCTCCTGGCACCCTAACGACCCACGCCCTTTAGGGCTGGTGCGTCTTCTCACGCCCGACGCGTCTTCTTCGACGGTTGGTGACTTTCTTTCTAGGCGATAGGCACCACCAGTATATATTAGGCAGGCCTATCTCCCCCTTCTCCTAAGATAAGCGCATGGCCTCCGGCATCTGCCAGTAGCTTATCCAAAACTACGTTGTGTCCCGCGCTCACAATATGTTATTGTACCCGCAACGGCCGCATAACCAAAGCTACAACTTTCGAAACTAGACGGTAAACGGACTCCTGTTACAACGTAAACAGCAGATGTCCATTCGATAACCTTCAAAAGCACACGTCTGCTCGACAAACAAACACGGGAAACGAAACACCGCGGCTTTAACTTGAAACCTGACAATATATTACAAAGCTTTCCAAAACTAACTACACACGAAAGAATTTTACACCCGTGTCCAGAAAAATTAAGCATACTGCGTCATTACAACGTATATTGTGTTAATTCTTCTTATGGTGGTGGCTATCAATAATTTGAGTTTGAAAATGTTTCAGAATTTTAAGGTGTATAAATTTTTGTGATAAAGAGTATTGTATATTTTTGTGTGGCGTTACTTTTTATCTTAATAATTCGATATGTGTAGAGGAAATATATTCAGCAATAGTCAGCGTGGCAAAGTTTTTTTAGAAACAAATTTTTATACACCGAAATTTAAAACATAATTTCGTTTTAAAATACCAGTGAAATTAATGCCAAGACAACAATATTGTTTATTTCAATTATCGCAATAGAAAGATATCGTTTAAAAAATAGAGGTATTTTAATTTATAAATAAAGTAAACTTCACCAGTACGAGATTTGTATTATATTCAGAACACATTTCATTGACAAGTTTTCTGAATTACAGCAAAAACTAAATATTTAAAAGCTCTTTTCTCAGAACAGTCGTGCCTAACTAAAGTAGGACATTAACAGTGGCTTGTGTATTACTTTACAAATGAGGCTCTCTCACATCNGGCTTTCTCACATGCAACTCCTTGTGCAAAACGATTAACTACTTTCCCTTGTCAATCGGAATAACGCGATGCACGTCCTTTAAAGAAAGCCCATCGAGATGTTTCTATCCACAGTGTGATAGGAATAACGTTATATTTCTGTATAATATGGGGCACGTGTGCTCGGGACTGACAACACTCACTGACATGAATTTAAACAGAAATTTTCGAATGAAGTACGCACTTGTTCCACTACAAAACTCTGGGATACGTCCACTATTACCATACAGCTTTTATATTTAGCTTTTTACAGTGAAAACTCTACTTTAGGTGCTTTTGCAAATCGTTTTAAAAACAACGCAGTATATAAGTGGAACAAGTTTCAAGATTTCCTTTGCTGTATCACACACTAAAGAGCCAAAAAAACTAGTACACTTGCCTAATATCGTGTAGGGCCCCCGAGCACGCAGAAGCGCCGCAAGACGACGTGGCATGGACTCGACTAATGTCTGAAGGTATGCAGGAGGCATTTCACACCATGAATCCTGCAGGGCAGTCCACAAATCCAATCTGCGCCAATTTGAGAAAGGGTTGCATATCTGTCATGTTTAATGATTATCGTCAGTCGTCGTTTGTCCCGTTCGTTCATGATCTTTTTACGGCCGCAGTAATGTGGAAGATGTGATGTTTTACCGGATTCCCGATATTCACAGTACACTCGTGAAATGGTCGTCCGCGAACATCCAAATGTTATCGCTACCTCAGAGATACTATGTCCCATCTTTCGTGCACCGAATATAACACCACGTTCAAACTCACTTAAATCTTGATTACCTGCCATTGTAGCAGCAGTAACCGATCTAGCTGCCGACCGCATAGCGTTACTCTGATTGGTTCCATACCTCTGCTATTTGCATACGTACGCGTATACCAGTTTTTTTGGCTGTTCAGTGTATATCACTAGCCAGATAAGAGGTAATTAAAAATATTTTGAATGAACTAATTCACTAGAGAAACGTGATTAGAAATATTATAACGCTTCCGAATCCGGCTGAAGTACGCACATACTCATGTGTACCTGTTCACGTAAGTGACGTCATCAGTGCTGTACGAATTGCAAATATACCAGTAAACGAACATGTATACTTCTCACGGTCTTGCGACTTACATGTGATGCATAATTATAAATAACCAATTCGTATTAGGCCAATCTGTTCATAACCAACAGAAGTTAATGTAAAACAAGCAATCAAAATTGCAATCTAAAATAAAATCAGAATTACAATAAATTTTATGTAAGTCAAACTGAAATAATATTGAATACTTCATTTAACCCTACAAAATTTCGGCAATAAACGAATTCTTCACCAAAATGCATGTTAAATAAAAGTAATTGGCTGGGTAGTAGCTGTGGTCGAGGCCAACAAGGTGCCCTGTCCGAATTAATCAAGTATAACGCCAAGGGTCTGCGAAGTATACAAGGGTGCAAGTACACTAGTAAATATCTGAATTCAGGCACGGCGCTTGGCAATATTTGTCAATAGAGGTTTTAACATCGACATTCTAATATTTAGTCATATTTGCCGGTACTTTGCAGTGCAAAGTTTATTTTTTGATGGTTTGAGGGACAATGATAGTACGATGTAATAATGGTACGAAGGATAATGATTTTGTAGTTTTTTTCAGATTTAGCAAAAAAAAGTATTATAAGACTCAAGCTGTAAGATTAGATATATCTGTTCTCGCTCAAAACACTAATATTCTCATCCACACTATTTAAAGCAGTCTGCCTGTGTGAGTTTTACTTGTAGAGAAACTGGATGAGTGGAAGTGTTAGTTACAAAACGTCACTACGATTTGTAAATATCACAATACATTTCGGAACACTAAGTGCGATGACCAGAGCCCTTACATTAACTGCCGTGCTTTCCAATTGAAAACCATTTACAGCGTTTCTGCTACTTTGTGTAGTTGTACTTACACTGCAGTATGGCGTTTGACTCAGCAAGCCTCGCACAGTTTCCTTAACTGTCCTCCAAAGTATTGAAATAATATCATCATTTCGTTTGCAAATGCAGAAAAGAAATAAATGGCTTTGAATATTACTACAGCTCAATTCCTGACGCTTTCATCACTTGAGGACTTGCATATCTACAAATTCGAGACAGTAAAGACAATGAACTACATGATCGCTACTCCCTGCGTTTTTTGAAAAACATCACAGAGTTCTGAAGTCATTCATGCATTTGTCTCTTTCGATTCAAATACGATATGTTATATTTATATTTGAATCCTGAACTATACTGAGAACCATGTAATGTAGCCTTAAATTAATTATTGTATTCTAACTGCTCGTAATTTTCTTGTTCATGCTCTTCTTGTTAACATTTAATTAGTTAGGATAATAATTACCCTCGTTTCTTTAATCAATAAAAAAAATCGTCTCCTGTGAGGCTGTTATAAACATACCCAATATAAGAGACAGTTGAGAGATGAGTGACACATCTGTCATCTAACCACACGACCATCGGAGATGTAAAGGATAGAGTTTTTTCAAAGAAATCTAATCTTACCTAAGTTTAAATAAGGGAATTTAGAAAAATATATATATAATTAAACTTTTGAACTGTCTCATATTTCAGAGAAACATCGGTATGTTTTCTACGAAAGAAGTCTTAGGTAAATCGAGTTCTTAAACCCCATACTCTTTCTTTAGCATTCTAATTTGTTTTATTCAGGAAAGTAATATTTATATTATTCATAAAGTAAAATAGTATAACATTGATAATTGCGATATTACTCCTGCATTACTCTACACGATATGTCTTAAGAGGTTTCTTCTATAATTAAATTCTTACAATCTTAAATCAACAAGCAAGCATAAAAAATACATAATGATGAGAAAGACCCATCCTCAAGTGAATAGTGGCTACTTCAGTCGAGAGGAGGAATGCAGCAATTCTGTTGCATTGCTGGTGTTAAAACTGCTGAGGAATCATACTTGCAGACTCACATGTACATACTTTTTGGTGACTACCTGATTATATTATCGTGATGAAATATGAAATGGGTCTAAGTGAGTGTTTCTCTGTTAATAATATTTGTTTTTGTGTGTGCGTACATAAATGCACATAGTGTTAGTTTCCGAGTATTTATTTGCAAGTTCGTAATATTTTTACTCTATACATTTTAATCCCAGGAAATACTCTGTAAAAACCCATATTTTTCTTGGGCACCTAGCGTGAGCGAGGTTGTTTGTTATCTCTGTAAGGGAATGGAGGGGGGAGGGTGCGGTCATCTCCTCCGTTCTCTTCCCTTAAATCCGCCACTGCGCAAGATACGTTGTAAATAATAAAACAAATATGCGTTGTTAACAAGTAAATTTCGTTCAAGTTTTGACGTATCCACAATGTATGGAATTTATATTTCAAAAATTATAAATTATGTTTTATCATTTCGCGTGTTCGGATCAAAGATTTCCATCGCGCGCAGACAATGAACCTCTGTCGCATTGTCTCTAGTGTATAAAAACAATTGTTATTTTTTTTCAATATAAATTAAATTCTATCTCTTTGTGCTAGCTAACACTACAGTTTGTTTCTAGGGCGAAGAAAATCAATTATATTTTAATTAATGTTTTATTGCTTTTTTCACATTAAAATAATATTATCTGCCTTACGCAATTTGAACCAGTGAACGCAATTATGTACAATTACGCACTTATAGGTAATTTTGGTTTCTAATGATAAATAATGTAACCTGTGAGTAAATATTTCACAAACAGACTTTCCTGTCTAGGTCATAATTGTTTGATATTACTGAAGCCGAACATATAGCCTACAGTAACAACGAAACAAGTTTTGTACTGACTTGAGTACAGCAACACCTGAAACCACAAAATTAAGTGCGTTTGAAAGGGTTAACAAAACCAGTAAAACTTAGAATTAATAATTTTTAGAAAAAAATCGAAAATTATATATAGAAAATATGTATGAAGAGTGAGTAAAGGGTTTTGGACGGCTCTTAACATCGAGGTCTTGTGCCGTCGAGGACAAAGTGAGGTGAGTATGGAGCAGCGCTGGAACACAAAGGCGTGTAAAATAGGAGATCCCCGAGAAAACCCGCCAACCATGATTGTAGTCCACCACGGAAATCCGGGAGCGACCCCAGAAAATATGATTTTTTATTCACTTAGATAACAGTGTTCCTTCATTAGGAAGACAATAAAAATAAATGTGTATTGAGAATTTATTTTAGTCACATACAAGAATAAGTAGAATTTAATATTAATATTTGCTTATAAACAAAGAAGGTTTTAGGCGAGGACTAAAGTTCGTTGGATTTTAGATGTTTTGTCCATTTTAATCACGTTTTTTAAGTACCTATAATTACCAATGTTTAAATGCGTGTTGTGTTTATCTTTCGTCTACCTTATCAGCTAGGCTCCCCACATCCGCATCAAAAAAGACAGAAGCGTTCTTAGCTTTGTTTTGTTTTTTAATTTAAGGCTAGGAAAACAGTGTTCCGGGAATATCCACCTCGGGGTCGGCGTAGACAGGAACTTTGTGGCTCGTGCCAAATATATAACGACATGAACGAAAGCGTAGAGTAAGATTATGTACAAAGCAAACAAAAATGAATCGGTTCAGTTGTTACGCTTATGTGTTTTACCCGGAAATAAGCACATAGCTCCATCTGGAATGCACTATGGTTACTGGGTCTTGCAGACGAACACTTATAATTTACACAAATGAAAGCAATGCGGTAATTTCATTAGTGGTGTACCATGGTCCGATATCACAATAATTAGAAGAAAATGTGGTGTTAATGACCATTTTAGTTACTGGGGCTGCAATAGCACNAAAAAAAAAAAAAAAAAAAGACCTGAGTTCTGAATAAATTTTAGGGGTTAAGTTAATATTCTTGCGGAAACAGCTCTAGTCATGGTAACCAACTGTATGAAACAACATGAGAGTTACCTTAATATGTGGTCGCAGGATCGCTATAATGACATGGTCGTAAATTGCGTAAATTAAAAATACTTAAAAATCTCTCAAAACTCAATGAAAAATTACGCAAGATCATTGGTATACGTACAATACTTTTTAGCAAATCAAATAGGTAGACCAATTTCAGGGGGTTGACACAAATGGTTAAGTAACTGAAAAGTTTTT
The DNA here is from genome assembly GCA_002778355.1 of Clitarchus hookeri. Taxonomy (NCBI): domain Eukaryota; kingdom Metazoa; phylum Arthropoda; class Insecta; order Phasmatodea; family Phasmatidae; genus Clitarchus; species Clitarchus hookeri. Next base: position 15,591 of record NQII01007967.1, on the reverse strand, counting down.
TTTTAAGTGTTTAAACGCAAACCCTTCAAGGCACGATTTCTATACCGTTTAGTATGGTTGGCATATGTGAGTTGCAATCGCCAGGTCAGTGACAGTGTTATTTTTTTACGTGTAGCTATGGAAGGATGAAAATAGGTCTGTATGTAAAAAGAAACTAAGCAAAGAACACAAAAAGTATGTTTTTAAGCGTGGACTGGCTATACAATTTATGGTTCCGCTTTCGTGTCTTTGTAAAATTGTGCAGCTCTGCCTTCGGATGTGTCTTGTATTGTTGTAACACTTAAGGTTCCACTGGAATAAAACTGAACAATACCGTGTAATGTGAGAGATGTACATAATAACTTACATATCTTAACCATTGGGTGGATTTAAGTACCATGGCCCGGTCTTAACAACACTCTTACATATAAAGAATGTATCTTAATCAGAAGACATTAAAAACAAATAACACTACACATCTGGTGGAACAACATTCACGTTATTCATACACTTTTAAAATATTTCATCAAGTTTGAAATTATGACAAAAATGTACAGCGAAAAAATAAAGTAGCTATTTAAATTTGAAATATTATATTCATAGAAATGGCAGACTTGCACGGTTATAATTAATTTTACTTTATAGTGTATTTAAAAAGAAGCGTTCTCTCACAATTGAAGTAAAAAAATTAAAATTCGGTTAACTCAGTTTCTTATCAGAAGAACATGATTACCTTTGACATTGTGTGATGTGTAGGCAAATGACGGATACAAATTTAAATAACTTGTTAGAGATCACCTGAGCATAATTATAAATAAAATGTTTGATATTGAACAAATTCCGGGTCGAAACTAGAAGGAATTATTTCCTTACAAAAAAAATAAACATTATACCTCAGTACTCTCTGGACCTCGTCTCAAGTATAACGAACATTACTGCGGCCATTAAAACTATTTCGGCACCCGAGTCATCGAAGAAATACTTTTTTTCTATATAGCTGAAAAACGTTCATTAAAACAATGGGAATTAAAATTATACTGGCCAATATAGGGCTTAACTCGTAGCTATGTTCAAAAATCCATCATTAATATATACATACTGTCAGTGTTGCCAATTTCTTAAAATGATAAACACATACCAATCTAAATAAAAATACAACAGTGAAAACTGCACAAAACTACAAGTTGAAATAAATAAATTATTAACTAACAACATATTTAAAACTTGAAACATCATATGCTCATTAACATATACAATAAACTTAAAATTATTATAATACAAAATTTAATTTATACATAATACGTACAGTTGATAATGGAAATACGTACGCCAATAGTAACATCACTTACAGTAATAATAACTTGATACCAAAACGTTACGAAAATAAATACCTTGGAAAAGCCATTATAGTGAATATCACCATGAAATTTTATACTTTACATATGAAGAAAAAAAAATTCCTTTGTCTTGTTTTGTTAACAGTAAAGTAATGTTTCTATATACAAAAGAAAATAGGTAAGTGATATTAAAAATTTTCTTTCACTTGTTATAGTTTTTAGTACCTAACGACACTTTCTAAATTCTATGTTATCAAATAACTAATTCCTTGGATAAACGAAATAATGGTTCAACCTTCAAAATACAGTAACTGAATTTATCACAAAGAATAGAGCTGAAATATTCTCACCACAATGCAGGGTTATCGTTGCCATTAATAATCAATCAAAAATTTAGTTTGAGGCAAACCTACCACTTTGCCGTTCACATTTCACGATCAATTATTTTATGAGAAACCTGGTTTTCAGGAGTGACTATATCATGTTTTAACACTCCCATGATCTGCTCTTTCACCTGATTAATATTATTATCAAATAATTTACCTTATAGCTGAAGTTTACACAGTGGACATCATTCACTGGCCTATTATTTTACACCTTTTACTAATTTGAGATCCAACTCACTTGTAAGCTCTCTCGCATTATTGACAGATTGTAAAGAGAGGGGAACTGTTATTACGTGGTAGCCTGCTGTATGGGAATGTCACTTTGTTTTAACCCACAAAATCGAGATAAGATAGATAATAAAAATGTGCAATGTAAAGCCAGTGTCTCCACAATTCCTTTATCATTCCCCATTATGCTCTTCAACGTTGTTACAGATAAGGAACACGTAGATATGACGACGCAATATACGAGGTGATTTATTTACCCTGAAACTACGGAATAGCGTGAAATCTACGCGTCTTACGTCCAAAAGTGTTCAAGTAAACACCAGCTACATGTATTCGAAGGGTCAGGTTTTTAGGCCCGAAGGCCCTCACACCCTCCATCCTCCCGCACTGCATTTGTACTCAGATAAGTAAGACAGTGCACGGCACTTTCTCCCCTTGTTCTCTTCGGGCCATTCCTTTCTTCGTGCCCTAACTCGGTATTTTCCCGGTTTTCTTATTAAATCCTGTCCTCCTCGCTAATCTGAGGTTTTCCGCCATACTTCTTTGTATTGCCTTTACCTGAATACCCCATTATGGGTCATCAGAAATTTGCCTGCACAATTTATAGAATTCTTCTAGTCTTTTGCCAATTCGAGCGGCGAACCTATTCCAAAGACTGTGTAAATCTTTGTTCACCATGACTTTATCAATTCTCCAGTGAATGCCCATGTCTTGAGCTTTCTCCTCAAACCAGTTCCTGATGTCCTCTGTCTTGAGGCAGTCTGTTATGACGTGATTAATTGTGTCGTCAACTCCGCATACATCACATAGCGGAGATTGTACGAGCTGGAAGCCATGTAACTTCGCCTTGAAATTTCCATGTCCTGTGTATAGTTGCATGCTGTAGTGGTTCGCGTTGATCCACTTACAGCGCAATCTTGTTCTGACATCTGGCAACAGCTCATATGTTTGCCTTCCCTTGTCTGAGTTTGTCCATCTTGTTTGCCATTCTTCTAGAACTTCGTTCATTATTAGATCTTTATTCTCCTTAGACATTTCTCCATAATGCACTCTCTTCGCTACTAATCCTCTGTATCTAACCAGTAGATCAGTAGGAAGCACACCTGTCACCACAGAGAGCGACTAATTACATACAGTTTTATATGCACCTGTTACGGTCAGCAGTGCCGCTCTTTGAGAACTTATAAGCTTCCTTTTGTGCCACGAAAGGTCGGCTCTGTGGTGCCCCATCACAGCAACATATTATACTATAGCTTCAAAGACCGCCCTGTAGAATGTCCTCAAAGTACTATAACTCAGACCCCAGTTGGTGTTGCCTATTCTTCTTAACTTTTGAAACACAACGACCGCATTCCGCGATACATACTCTATATGCTTCAAGAAGCTCATGTTATCATTCATGATGGCTCCAAAATACCTGTATTCCTGCACATATTTCACTGAGCTCCCCCAAAGTACACGGTTGGGTATCTGATTAACTTGCCTTTGACCAACATTGCCTTGGTCTTCTCTATTGACAAGTTCAATTTAACAGTTTTAGACAATTTCCAGGTATAATCCATAATTTCCATACATTTGGTCTCCAATTCCTTCCTGGAATCACCAGAGACTAAAATCAGGCCATCATCAGCGTACCCATAAACCGTGCACCCTGGCGGGATACCCAACTCCAAGAATTCGTCGAATAGGATGTTTCATGAAATCTGTCCTAGAAACGATCCCTGGGGGCATCCTTTCGTTAGTGTGTTCCTGACTTGAGACGTCTTGGAGGAGTATATACTGCATCTGTCTTTGAAGAAACTTTGAATGAGCCTGTAGATCTTGGCCGGGCATTTCTTTTCTCTCAGGTTGTACATTACTTCCGGCCACCAGGCATTATCGACTGCTCCAGATATGTCCAGAAATATTGCCATGATGTACTTGGTTGAGGTCCCTCTGATGTTCCCGCTCACATCGTGAACGGTGAAGTCAGTTCCTGTACCTTTCCTGAAACCATACTGGTGTTCGTTTAGCATTCTATAAGCCTCAAGTGACATTATCAATTTTCGATCGATTAGTTTTTGATACGCTTTGCCCATTACCGGAAGCAATGTTAATGGTCTATATTACTTTGGGTCATCCAATTTCTTATTGTTGCCTTTGTGCAAAATTTTCAGACATCCCAGCTTTCAAGGGGAGGGGAAAGCACCAGTTAGGAGACAGCCATTCTAAATCCCCAGAAGAATCTCCTTTATTCGAGAGTAGCACCTTTTCAAGATCTGTGTTGTGATGACATCGAGACCTGGTGCCTTCCCATTCTTCATTTTATAGACGACTGATGTCAGCTCCTCCATGTCCAATGCAGGGGCATCTTGTTATTCTGGAACTGTATTCATCGACAGTCTCTTTGCTGTGTGCTCCCCCCCTTCCCCCTTTGCCCAGCCATCATCCATGGAGTCATCTGACAGGAGCGCGTGGAGCAGAACTTCCATGCATCTTTCTCGATCCGTTATAATGTTCCCGTTTATTCTCATACATGGTGGTGGTATGGCTCTTTTGACTTTGTTTGCCGCCTATTTATAAACAATGTCAAACAGATCTTCGTTACCGGCTCGTGTAACAAAGTCCTCCCATGATTTTATCTTTTTCCTCCGGACTCTGCCGAATTAAGCTTGCTTCATCACTTTATATGTTCTGGAAAATTGTTCTCTTTCTTCTCCTCTGAGCTTGCGAAGTTTCCTTCTCTTGCTTCTCCATGCCTTCCTTTCAAAGTACAATTTTCTATCCCACGAGGATAAGTTGGGAAGTCCTGGAGAAGTCCTGCATAAGATTCCTGCACATGTATCTTGAATGATTTTAGTAAGTGACTTGACAAGACCTTCCAGATCTTAATTTCCATCAAATGTTCGCAGCTTACCTAGCAGAGCTCGGTCAAAAGCCGCCCAATCTGCCATGTTGTGTACATATCGTACTTCTCTCTCAATTTTTGGGGGCTCATGCCTCTCATCACCATGTACTTCGAAAATGATCAACCTGTGATCACTGGAACTTTCTCCTGCTACTGTCCAGTGTTTAATGATGGAGTGTGACTTTCTGTTTACCACTGTTATATCCAGGTATGATTGTGAGTCACAGGCCTGCGAGCATATTTTGGTTGTTCTCCTTCAACATTCGCCACATCCATGTCATTTACTAGGAGAAATTCAGTCACTGGGTATCCCTCCTCGTCCGTGGTCAGAGAGTGCCACAGTTCTGATTTCGCATTAACATCTGCGCACCTTATCAGAAGCTTGTCTCTCAACATATCAGCTATTATCTCCCACTGATCCAAGTGCACCTGTGTATCATCTTCAAACTGAAAGCATGAAGATACTAACCAGCATTCAATATTTCCTTTGGTTACTTGGACACATACATGATGCATATTGGATACGCCGGACATGAGTGTTATATCCACACTTTTGAGAGACCTCAGCACTCCAACCCGAGGACCAACACCCATGGTAAACACATGGCCCCGCAGACCTACGACATCATTAAATGGGACATATGGTTCCTGGAATATAATCATAATAAGTTTATGCTCTACCACAATGCTGTTAAGCTCTGCAGCGACAGCTGCTGACCTCTGCATGTTTAACTGACCACATCTCAATATTCCATTACAGTCCATAATGAATTCTGACGAGCTCAATGGACAGGGCCCTCTGGTATGCAAGTCATTCTCTTTAATCCACCCTATGCTCATGTGGTAGTCCCTTTTTCATACAATTAGAGCATATGTCTTTACATTCATTGTCTCCCTTTTTGGGACAACTGCCAAATTCATGCCCAACACCACTACAACTCCAGAAAGTGGATTCTGCCTCTCTGCACTTTTTGGCAATATGCCCCCCAATGCTGGCACTTATAACATCTCGACAAAGAGATGTAATCTCTTACCCGACAGCTCTCGTAGCCAATGTATATTCTCTCTAGCTAGATTAGTGCATTGCAAACTTTTGGGTCACTTTCAATTACAACATTGACCCTGTCAGTGTCTCGCCGTCCTGTTCTATGACTGATGGTAACGGATATCTGGAAACTCTGTAGGTTGTGTCCTCCGCATCCTTTGGTCTGGAATTTTTGCCTGTATATTGTTTCAGGTAATTCCACGTTATCTTCCGACCTAGGTACGTCGTATATCAGAACTTTAGGGCCCCTTCTCCTGGGGGCTTCGAGTTTGAGTCCCAATGCCTTTATTTTGGTTGCATTGTTGATGTTTCGAGGGTTTCACCGTCCCCTGCTTCTATCATTATGCCTCCTCCCCTGATGCCTCTCATATTCCTTATTTTTATTCCATCAGATTTGGGGTCAAAACCCTTTTCAATCTTTTCTCCTGTTTCAACAGTTGTTGTCCCCTCATTTTCAGGGTAAACAAGTATTACCTCTTTTGCAGGTTGTGGCAGGATACTGTCCGCACCCGCTGTCTGGGCATAACGTTTTATGAAAGGCGCTCCCTTTCCTACTGGTTTTGTACTTCCTCCATTCAATTCAGTACTTTTTCCAGTTTGATGTAATTTGCCTATTAGTTTCCCATTATCTATTAAGGCCATATCCACAAATCCCTGTAGTTTATTCAGTTTTGGAATTAACCAGTCTGCCTATGTGTTATTGATTTTCGAGCTCTTGCTGAGCATCCATTCGATCATTGACGCGACCGATTCCATAGCCTCGTCATGAATTTTCTCTCCCTTTTTCTCTACACTTAGAATAAGATCATCTTCTTCCAATGAGTCGCTCCCTTTGGTATTTCCCTCTGAGACTTGGAAACAGAGTTTCTTTCTTGTTTCTGCCTTTTCACTTCGGGACTTGTCTTGAGCAGGTACTACTTCTATTCTTCATATCCGAGATGTTCCCGGTACCACTTCTGTATCAATTTCGGGGAAGATCATCTTTGTGGGCTTGAGGGGTTTACCCTTTCTTCCTACAAGAGTAAAACCTTGTACCTTTTTGGTTGCAGATGTGAGGTCTGATTCCTCTTCCGACTCTTCGTCTTCAGAGTTTTCCAGGTCCTTCAATGGCTCCACAGTTTCTGTACCTTCCTCTTCCTCGGTATCTTTCCCATTACTTTCCATTGTCTCTTCATAGTACTCAAGTACCCATGAATCCACCACTCTTGTCTTGACTCCGGAAATGTAGTCCTATATTTTCCTGTGAGTCCTTTTCTCTTCAGACGTCATCCTGTAGTGTTCCCAATCAAAATCTTCGTCTTCCAGTCGGGCAACAGTCGCCAGTGCTTCCTTTTTTAAAATTATTTCTTTATCAAGGAATTTCTGTAAGCAGCATATTTTCTCCCTTGTTGTAAGATTCTTCGCAACTGCTCCAAGCGCCTCCATTAACGTAGACCTTCCCCGTTTCAACGGGCTGGTCGAGGACGCTATTGTGAAGCTACACAATGACATCAACACTTACACTTTACACCTTAAACACAAGTCAACTATTTGTGTGCTTAATTGAATAAGTTCCTACACTACACCCAAACACAAATAATATTTATAAAGCTTTTCACTACAATAACAAGTCCACTCCGTCCACTTACTAGTAAGAGGCTTAGGAGACTGTCCCCTAAAAGCCTGGGGCCTACGGCCTCAGGCCGGCTAGATTCCCTTTACTCCCCCATTGTCGTCTACGAGGAGTCCCGCTAGGTGAATTATGTCCAAGCACAGGTCAGACACAAACCCGGTGGACAAATTACCTCGTAGCCCGGTTATCCACCCGGCCACGCAGAGGTGGGGAGGTCAGTACCCCCTGCCCTCCTTGTCATCGCTTTCGGTCAGACTCAGAGGACAGTCCTGAATGTTCTTTCTGTTCACTTCTCTCAGAGCCCCCAATTCAAGTCACTTCAGTGAATTTGACTTTTAATCGCAAAATATGCCACTCTCTTGCGATAGGTTTGAACTCAGGGCAACACTTTCCGGTGCGGTACCCTGAGGTGTCAATCCAAGCCAACAGCAGATTTCTCACAGTCACACCATCTAAGATGTAAGGTTTGTAAAAGGGCGCTGGGGGGGGNATTTAAAATAGGAACCTCCATGTTTTATTGCAGATTCAGATTCTACATCAATCCGCATGAATTATTTATTAGAAACAATTTTTGCGATTCGTTTTAGATGAATGTGTAATTGGTACAAAGTAGATTAACCTTGGAGAGAGAATCTGCGATATAAACTACCATGTTTGTCTCTTAAACATGTTTTTCGAATAGTTATAGACAGCGCGGCAGGCAGCGAGATGTAGTTATGTTTCTATATTATTGTAAGGGAAACCCCCACACTATAATGCATTCGGGTTCAGTGTTGAAGGAAGGTAACATTTACAATTCGATTAATACAGGTGTAAATAATATGAACAGGGGGTCCCCTTGCCAAACACACTCGAGGTGCTTGTATTTGGTGAGTTCTCTTCCCTCTCACCATTGGGATGATTGAAATCGGTGAGTACCCTTGCTACTCGCCTCCGGGTTGGTTGTATATGGCAACTCCCTTTGCCTCACAGACTCGTGTAGAATGTATTAGTTGAGTCCCCTTGCCTTTAACCATTGGGGTGCTTGTATTAGGAGAGTCCCCTTTCCTCAAAATTTCAGGGGGCTTGTATTCGATGGTCTTCTTGTCTCTCGCCATCAAGGGACTCGTATTCATTGATCCCCCATGCCACTCACATCGGCGGGCTTGTATACAACGGGTCCCCTTGACTCTCACTAAAGATTTACTTGTATTCGGTGAGTCCCCTTGCCACTCGCTTAAGGGTTACTTGTATTCGGTGACTGCTCTTATCTCTCATAAAGGGTTACTTGTATTCAATCATAACACTTGTTCTCACAATCGGGATGCTTGTATGTGGTGAATATCATTGCCTCTCGCCATTGGGATGTTTGTACAATGGAGAGGCAAAAAAAACTAGTATAGGCGTGCGTATGCAAATAACAGAGATATGGAGCCAATCAGAGTAACGCGATGCAATCGGCAGCGCCTATATAAGACAACAAGCGTCTGGCAAAGTTGCTAGATCGGTTATTGCTGCTACAATGGCAGGTTATCCAGATTTAATTTTGTTTTAATGTGGTGTTATAGTCGGTGCACGAGAGATGGGACAATAGCATCTCCGAAGTAGCGATAAAATTTGGATTTTTGCATACGAACATTTCACGAGTGTACCATGAATATCAGAATCCTATAAAACATCAAATCTTTGACATCGCTGCGGCCGGAAAAAGATCGTGAACGAACGGGACAAACTACGACTGACCAGCAACCCTTTCTCCAATTGGTGTATATTTCAATGCTGGCGCATCAACAAGTGCCAGTGTGCGAACTATTCAACGGACCATCATTGATGTGGGCTTTTGGAGCCGAAGGCCCACTCGTGTACTGTTGTTGACTGTACGACACAAAGTTTAGACGCCTCGTCTGAGCCCGCCAACACCGCCATTGGACTGTTGATAACTGGAAACACTTTGCCTGTTCTGACGAGTTTCGTTTCCAATTGTATCGGGCGGATGAACGTGTATGGGTACGGAGACATCTTCATGAATCCATGGACCCTATATGGCAACATGGGACTGTTCAAGCTGGTGGAGGCTCTGTCATGGTATGGGGCGTGTGCAGTTGGCGTGAAATAGGACCCCTTATATTTCTAGAAACGTCTCCGACAGATGACATATACATAAGCATCCTGACCGATCACCTGCACCAATTCATGTACATTGAGCATTCCGAAGGATTTGGACAATTCTAGCAAAACAATGTGACACACCACATGTCGAGATTTGCTACCCAGTGGCTCCAGGAAAACTCTTCTGACTTTAGCCACCTAAATCACCAGACATGAACATTATTGAACATATCTGGGATACCTTGAAACGGGCTGTTGAGAAGAGGTCTCCACTGCCTCGCACTCGTGGATTTGAGGGCTGCCCTCCAGGATTCATGGTGTGAATTGCCTCATGCATACCTTGAGACATTAGTCGAGTCCATGCCACGTCGTCTTGCGACACTTCTGCATGCTCGCGGAGGCCCTACACGATATTAGGCAGGTGTGCCAGTTTTTATTACTCTTCAGTGTATATGGTGAATCCTTTGCCTCTCACAATTGGAGTGCTTGTATAATGTGAGTTTTAATTCTTGTAAGCATTGGTGAGGTGCCTGAATTCTGTAAGTATCCTAGCCTCTCAATATCGTTGTCCTTTTTTTTCGGCGAGACACCTTGCCTCTCACCATTAGGGTGCTCATATTCGGTGAGACCACTTGCATCTTACTATTGGGGGATTGTATTCAGTGAGTCCACTTGCTTCTCATCATCGAGATGCTTGTATTCGGTGAAATACTTTGCCTCTCACCATCGGGATACTTGTATTCGGTGAATACACTTGCCTCTCGCCATTTGGGTGCAAGTCCCCTTTCCTTACAAAATCAGGTTGCTTGTATTCGGCGAGTCACCTTGCCTCTCACCATTAGGATAACTTTTATTCGATGAGAACCCTTGTCATTCACCATTGCGATGCTTGTATTCGGTGAATACCCTCACCTCTTTTCATTGGTATGCTAGTATATTGAGAGTAAATTTTGCCTCTCAACATTGGTAGGCTTGGAGTCTTGGATACCTTGCCACTCACTTTTGGGGTGCTTGTATATGGCAGGTCTCATTGCTTTGTATATCGTGATTCACCATTGGGGCGATTGTATTTGGTGAGTCCCCTTATCTTGAATCATTTGGGTGCTTGTATTCGGAGAATCTGCTTGATACTCACCATTGTGTTGCTTGTATTCGGTGAGCCCTCTTGCCTTTCATCATTGGGGTGTTTGTACTGGGAGAGTCTCCTTGCCTCTCGCCCTGTAACATTTGGTGTGATGTTTTGGATGAGTCCACATTCCACTTACATTTAGGAAGCTTGTATTTGGTGAATTCCCCCGCTTTTCATCAATGGAGTGCTTGTATTTTGTGAGTCCTTTGGTATCTCACCATTCTGTTGCTTGTATTCAGTGAGTCCCCTTCCCTAATACCATCGTTGTGCTTGTATTCGCAGAGTCATGTTGCCTCTTTCCATCGGGGTGCTTTCTGTGTTTTCTCTTGCCTATTATCAGCGATATACTTGTATCTAGTGAGGCACTTGCCTCTCACGATTAGCATGCTTGTATTCGGTGAAAACCCTTGCATGTCGCCTCTGGGGTGCTTGTATATGTTAATTTCTTTGCCACACAGACTCGGATAGCTTGTATTCTGTGAGTCCCCTTGCCTTTCACCATTAGGGTGCTTGTATTCGACAAGGTACCTTGCCTCTCACCATCAGAGGGATTGTATTCGGTGGTCTTCTTCCCTCTCACCATCGGGGGGTCGTATTCAGTGAATACTCTTGCCTATCACATCGGTGTGCTTGTTTTAAATGAGACTCATTGTCTCTCACCATTGGAATTATTGTATTCGGTGAGTCTCCTTGCCTCTCGCCCTCAAGGTTCTTGTATTCATAGAGTCTCCTTGCTTCTTACCATAGTGGTGCTTATTTTCGCCGAGTCCTGTTGCCTCTTACCATTGGGTTACTTGTATTCAATGAGAACACTTATCTGTCATCATCGGGATGTTTTTATTCGGTAAATACCCTTGCCTCTATCCATTAGGATGCTTGTATATGGCGAGTAACTAAGCATCTCACCATTGGGGTGCTTGTATTCTGTGAGTCTTCTTTTCTCTCACCATTGGCAAGTTGCCTGAATTCGGTTAATAACCTTGCCTCTCAACATCGGGGTCCTTGTGTTCGATGAGACCCCTTGCCTCTCGATATTAGGATGCTTATATTCGGTGAGGCCACTTGCCTTTAACGTTTGGGGGTTTGTATTCAGTCAGTCCCCTTGCCTCTCGACATTGGGGTGCTTGTATATGTCAAGTTCGTTTGCCTCACAGACTCGGGTAGTTGGTATTAGGCGAGTCCCCATGCCTCTCGCCATTGGAGCAGATGTCTTGCTCTTTATGTTTTGACAAGAAACTATTATTGGTAGCAACATTTTCTCTTCTTACTAATAGAAATGAAGCCTTACTTTAAGTTTTAAAACCCTACAATACCAAGTAATCAACTTTGTACATATGTAATCGGCCAGTGAAATTTGCCAGAATGGCCACTTTGACATTCGATTTTAACATAGTAGAAATGCTCGTATGAGATGCAGAAGGGTATGGGAGCATATATTGAACCTTTGTCTTTAAAGTAAACTTTAAAATAATAGTGTAACCACATAGAATTTTTTGAGGCAGCTGATTTGCTATATTTCTGCAACACGGTGTACCATTGCCGGGAAGTGCCACCCTCTATTGGCCAACCACCGGCTGGGAGACAAGAACTGGGGGAGAGAGAACAGTGGAGAGCCGGGCCGCATAGTCCAGTCCAGGAACTAAGTACAGAGATGGGTAGCGAGAGAGACTCCGCGGGCGGAAGGAAGACAAGAAAAGAGGGATGGTGGTCTTTTCTTGTTCAGTACCTCAGCAGTGGGATGGGGAGTATTATGGCACGTAGGCGATTTATGTGCAGTCCTACCTAAGTAACATACATTCGACTGCATTCCGTTGAAGCAGTGGATATATAAAATTGAAAATAAAATTGCAGCACACTTATGTCTTAGCATTATAATTCTAATATAACTTTCCTTAAAGTTAAAGTTTATCCTATGAGACTTTGGGGCATTTAGTAGTTTGTAGTACGTTAAAATTCAACTGGTTTATTTTATTTACAATAACTGGCTACAAAATGTACTGCGCAAGAACCGTAAGTCGTAAAGCCGAAGTTAATAATGATTTCTGCGATTATTACCGAAAACTATTTCTGCTCTCTCAGCCTGCGACCACGATCTCAATTAAAAACTTACATTTTTTTGCGACAGACATGTGATTTTATGACAAATATCATCCCTGCTTAAGTTGACATGGATAATAATATTTATCGTTTTACTTGGCTATGGCCAGTAAGAGACATATTTTTACTTTGTACTGCCAGACTCTCTCTTTTACACATATGCATTTATTTATGTAAGCTCGGTTTTTAATCAAATCGTATTTTAAACATTGATTATTGTATATATATATATATATATATATATATATATATATATATATATATATTTGTTTAAA
>NQII01007966.1:36634-80431 GCA_002778355.1 Clitarchus hookeri | reverse complement strand
CTCTCGTGCGCCGACTATAACACCACGTTCAAACTCACTTAAATATTGATGACCTGTCATTGTAGCAGCAGAAACTGATCTAGCAACTTTAGCAGACGCTTGTTGTCTTATATAGGCGCTGCCAACCGCATCGCGTTACTCTGATTGTTTCAGTACCACTGTCATTTGCATACGCACGCCTATACCAGTTTTTTTTGGCTCTTCAGTGTACAATCTATACAAGAAATACAGTTTATTTTATTTTAAAATATGACAGGTGCTCTAGTATAGTTTGGTATGCTGTGCATTGGTTGTACAGATAGTTGCAGCTCTACGAAGAAAGTGAGTTCGAAGAAGACTACAGAACATTATATATATATCTTTTTTTTCATAAATTGTGTGAACAATAATATTAAAATTGTATTAATCGCTCACGAATATTATTCTTTTTAAATCAAATTGTCATCGATTTTACACATAACAATTACATTCAAATGTCATTGTATAGACAAGTACATACATTACAATATTTGTTGTGTGCTGTATTTACATTTTATTGAGTTTTACGCATGACAACCTCCATAATTGTAAGTTTACAGTAATTACAGAATAAAATTTTAGTTTCAAATTGAGATAAGGGAAATGTGTGCGATTTACATAATAAAAGGATAATTTTTTTGGCTGTATGACAACAGGCATAATAGCATACACCTGCAATCGTTGGTTGCTCATGATTGCATTAGTTGCGNAAAAGGATAATTTTTTTGGCTGTATGACAACAGGCATAATAGCATACACCTGCAATCGTTGGTTGCTCATGATTGCATTAGTTGCGTCACTATGGTTTTTCTAGGCAGCAGCAAATGCTCGTGGCGATAGCCAGAGACACAGGTAGACACGCGTCCCCTCCGTCANCAGTACTCTTCCAACTGTTCACAACCCGTTGCCAGGCCTGTTATCGCGCACATCATCACCTCACCCTCCCTGTTCATTCATCTTTCGACATCTTCACGTAGTTCTACTTACTACCACTGCGCTACGAAGGCAGCAGCTTCCTAGGTATATTATATAATTTTTATATACTTCCAAGATTGTACTGTTATTTGTCATGTTATTGTTACTGCGATTGATTTATATGAAATTATACATTCATATCTTTGTCTGTTTGCAAAAAAAAGTTGTATTTGACATTATATAAAATTATAAAAATTAATAATTTAGTCAACAGGTGTAATATGTATTGTAAATTATTTTCATAAACTTAACTTTTAGCACACCTATAATATGTTATGCAAATATTTTCTCAGATACAAGCATAGAAAAAAACTGCTAATTTGATTAGATTAAGTTTTTTTTTAATAAAACTAACTTTGTAATTCATTCAGAGAAAAAAAACGCACTTTCTTAACTAAAAATGGAAATTTTGGTTTTTAATTAATTAATTTAACCATTAAAGAAACTGACTACTGTGACGTATTTCACACNCTAAAAATGGAAATTTTGGTTTTTAATTAATTAATTTAACCATTAAAGAAACTGACTACTGTGACGTATTTCACACTAAAAAAAATACAATAACTTATCTTTCATATGAAACTCCAGCCATATTTTTCTAACTATTTTGGAAATATGTACAGTACTTTTTAAAGTGTTCTGCATTTACTGTGTTGATGGTTGCATCACTATAAGGAGATCCACTTTACTTCTACCTTAAGAGGCACCCAAATCTCTCCACTATCTCCACTCCACTCTTGGAGCTTAGTCTGTTGCCAGATGAAAATGCGAATTTAGAAGGCCTCTGCTAATGGAATATAAAATAGCTAGTGATCTGAAAATAATTTGCGACTTAACTGCAAGCTACAATAAAATATTCATATGTTTATGTCACGTCTGCAATTGGTCCCCTCTTTATGACACCTCAGTAGAATGATTATGGAAAGTCTGGAAAAACGGGACCTGGGACCGGAGATCGGAGTAGTTGTTCATGCTCCGTCATTCCGGTCCCCCGGTGGCCATTTTCTCCTCAAATTTCCCTTTCCCCTTTAAAATGTCCCTTTTTCCTCAAAATTCCCGTTTTTTCCCCTCAAAAAAGCACCGAGCCACCCACTTGCAAAAACGAGCCGCAGAAAGGCAAATTTCAGCCAATTCGGGATGTTTTGGAGGCTCTCTTTTCGAAGGCAGAGCAGTGGCGGCCATATTGGTTTTATAGGCACAGAATATGCCAAATCGATGCAGAGAGTTCAGGGTCTGGAGTCAGACCTAACCATCAGCCATCTTGGTTCTGCCAACCATCCTGTCCGCCATGTTAAATGTCGGTGAACTTGACCTATGACCCTGACCGCAGTGACCTTTGACCTTAAACCCAAAAATTCCTCAAAAAATTTAAAAATTCCCAAAAATCCCAAAAACTTTCTAAAACTCCCTATGTATTTATAAAAAAATAAAAAAATATTTTAAAAATTATAAAATTAAAATTTTGAATGCTTGGGTTTAGAGGGGACGAGGAACTGTAACCGACCAGCCACCATGTTATGACATCACCCAACCACCATGTTGGACCTAGGTGACCTTGACCCATGAACTTGGCCCTAAAACTGTGATCTTTGATGACCTTGACAACAAAAACTCGAGAAAAATTGTAAAAATATAGTACATTAATAAAAGTCAGAGAGCATATTACATTACTGCCTACTACCACCATATTGGATCCAGGTGACCTTGAACTTAACCCCTGTTATCTTTGACCTTAAACCCGAAAATTCGTAAAAAAAATCTCAAATTTTTAAAAACAATTAACGACAAATGTTACTAGAAATCATTTTTTTTTAATTATTTTTTAAAAATTACGCTTTCGGAGGTACTCCACAGCACCACGTCCAGCAGACGACTGACCCCCTCCAATAAATCACATTGTATTAGCATTCCCCTCCCCATCCCGCTCACCTTTGCTCATTCTGACGAATTCACTCCACCCACCATATCGTTTTTTTTTAGTTTGTCATATGTTTACATTTTCAACACCTTCACCTTGACCTCACATATGTGACATTGACATCGTGGCCATGACCCTGGATAATCTTGCTTCCACGAAGAAATTCTAAACAATTTAACAAAATAAAAACTAAAAATCCGAAAAATATTTACAAATTAATGAAATACTTGTTTTTTCATCTATCCTTTGATCAATCCTGCAATCTTTCCATCAATCAGCACCACAATATTTCAATCTTTTCATCAATCTTTCAGTCTTTCCATCAATCTGTCAATCTTCCCATCAGTCTTTCGCAATATTTCCATTAATCTTTCAAAATCTTTCCTTCGATCAATGCCAATCCTGCGATCAATCCCAATCATTCGATATATCCCAATCCTTCGATCTATCCCAATCATTCGATATATTCTTCGATCAATCCTTCGGTTTGTCCCCCACCCATATGTATAGAAATGACATTCGTTTGCTAACTGTCTCCAAATTTGTACATGATGACAGACTTAATGTTTTGTATGTAGTCAAAATCCATGAATTTTTATACTTAAGTGTTTGTTATTATTCTATATGCAGATATTTCCGTCAATAGTCGAGTATTCATAGCACCACTTTAAAGTTGTGAGGGGAAAAAGAACATGACATACATAAATAAAATAAAAATAATAATATAATAATAATTTATTTTATATTTACAATTTCATAAGAGGGCAGTTCATCACATGATGCGATATATCCCCTATCCTTCAGTTTACTTATGATTGAAGATATCTCGTTAAATGTGCGTGAGATCCCCACGTTTTGCAGGTCAATAAAATATCTGAGTCTATCAACAAGTTTATTCGGGTCTTCGGGAGATAGGTAGCCAGTATTATCTGCGTCTTTCATCGTGTCGCTCATTGCAGCAAATGTGTTGGAGGGGTGTGTCAGTGTATCGAGATCATCGCCATCATCGTCTTCAACATTATCAGTCTTCATGTTCATTTTCATCTNGAGGGGTGTGTCAGTGTATCGAGATCATCGCCATCATCGTCTTCAACATTATCAGTCTTCATGTTCATTTTCATCTATGCTGTCTTCATGATCATCTTCACCTCCTGTTTCATCCTCAATATTAAATGTACTTCTCTTTGTTGCAGGTGTTGTACTTTTATCAGTATTTAGAGCTGACGTCAGTTTATTTTGAAGTTCGTCGACTTAACGCGAATTTCTTTCAAGAGTACGTTACACACAAACCAACTCCACTGCACTCATTCCATCTTTAGCATTAACTGTATCATCATGATCACCTGTCAAATCGGTACTCATCGATGCAGCAAGAGGTATTTCCGGCAACACTTGCTGACTCCCAGTAGACGAATACTTGCAGATCTCGGTATGTTCTTTCAAAGTATTGTCTTGCACAAACTGCATGGGATCAATGTCGTAATACTTCATTGCGCGAAAAGGACTCTTCGTCCAGGCCTTTCTCTCACGCCGACGAGCATTTTGACCATAGGTGAAAACTCGATCACAGAATCGGCACTGACAACAACCAGTTAGCGATGATGCAGGTCGTGGCTCCATTATCATTGAGGTCAAAGGCAGGCCTTCGTATTCGCAATTCATCTTCGTGGTATGACGAGAGAGCACTTCCAAATCAATGTTCACCTCACGTTATCAGAACGTCAGCTGTGAATTATTTCTATTTAAATTCGGTTCTTACTACAGTAAAGAGCCTAGTTTGTGCCCACAAAAGGCCATCCACCATAAAATTTATATGTAAAAAAATATGGAAGCACTATGAAAGAACCCACATACTCGTTCGTCCCAGAAGAAAATACGCAGATACTAACGTAACAATATGATATTTAAATATGCTTATAGGCATAAATAAAAAAAATTAAAATATTTTTTATTCCCATATGTATTTAAACCTAATTATGTATAAAATAAATTAAAAAATGTTTTTATTAATATAATTATATACTTGTACATAATTATGTATACAGTAAATTAAAAATAATATCATAATTTTATATTTATGTATAAATAATTATCCCGCTGTGATGGCAGCCTGCAACCAAAGAGGTTGATAACTGTTAGACTNTTTTTATATTTATGTATAAATAATTATCCCGCTGTGATGGCAGCCTGCAACCAAAGAGGTTGATAACTGTTAGACTGTACCTAAGATTGCGAAGTCTATCGTGCAGGTCACTGATCTCGCGAATTTTTAAGGCCGATGTAATATTGCGTCACCTTAATTTGAGTTGTCTGGAGCTTGCTGTAACACTGTGGATTCCAAATTCTTTGAAGACACGGACGAATAAATATTACTTTACCAGCAGTTTTCATAAGATTCTATGTAGCGTAATATTACGTAGGCAACATTCAAAGTGTACATTACTCAAACTAACAGGACGGATTTTGTATAATTCTATTAAGAAAATAAAATTTTGTTGGGACACTTATAACTCCGCATTATATTGACAGAGAGCCTGTCAGTAATGGACTTTGTACATTACAGTAAGCGTGTCCAATAGGATGATTGTAAATGGGGATACAGAAATCCTAGAAATGATGGTCAAGCCAGTCGTGAATACAGGCGACAAACATCTAGCTTGCCTTAATTGCCAGTGAATCTGTACGGTACATAGGGTTTTTACGCTGTTAAAAATCTCCGCATATTTACGGACACTTTTACGGAAATGCACAGTAGGTATACGGAAACGCAATCCGTAAAGACGAAAAACGGAGATGAGCTCCGTAAATACAAAATACGGAATGTCTCCGTATTTCCTATTCGCTTCAGGTTCCGGTAACGAACAATGTCGAGTCTACACGTAACCAGAAAATTAGTTTCTGCGGCCGTCACGATATCCACTACAATTATACGTATTCCTTCAAACATAAATAACAGCATCGGGCATCTGTAACATTTAGCAACACTTAAACTACNACTACAATTATACGTATTCCTTCAAACATAAATAACAGCATCGGGCATCTGTAACATTTAGCAACACTTAAACTACGCAAACTTTAATATACACTAAAAACGTTGCTTAAGCCGTTATATCAAATACCAAAACTATGCCTGCAATGGTACAAGAGGCACGCATGTGAACGGTTAGAAAAAAATAGGAAGTACAGAAAAGTAACAAGAAAATTTCCGGAAATATTCCGCGAATTCACAGAGAGTTCGGTGAAATTTACGGAAATTCTGTTATTTAAAAGCAAGGTGTCCGTAATTTTACGGAACGTTTACGAAAATTTCTGGATAATATTTTACCAGCACTTTCCCATAAAATGAGTGAGAATTTTTTTAACAGTGTACTAATAGCAAAAGCGCGGGTGTGGATTCTGATCTCCTCCGTCACCGAATTCGCGAAACATCCTGGAGCCCATGTCTCAGACGCTTCGTCATCCGAGAGCTACAATTGTAGGCTCCAGTAATAGCTTATAGCAAATGCAAGNTCCTGGAGCCCATGTCTCAGACGCTTCGTCATCCGAGAGCTACAATTGTAGGCTCCAGTAATAGCTTATAGCAAATGCAAGGCACATTCATACACTCATGCCCGTCTCACTACGGTCTCGTTTAAATGGAACTGGAAATGGGAAGGGTAGAATGGGGGAAGGGAAAATATCGAGGACAAAGGANCACTACGGTCTCGTTTAAATGGAACTGGAAATGGGAAGGGTAGAATGGGGGAAGGGAAAATATCGAGGACAAAGGACCGGAGATATTTACATAACAGGGAAAGCTGCCCGCCCCACCTCCTTCGGAACGCACCACTTCCTCCAGGGGAAATGGATACCCATGTTAACAAGGGTGGTTACAGCTTGTCGTCCCTAACGTGTAATCCCGTNACTACAATTATACGTATTCCTTCAAACATAAATAACAGCATCGGGCATCTGTAACATTTAGCAACACTTAAACTACACAAACTTTAATATACACTAAAAACGTTGCTTAAGCCGTTATATCAAATACCAAAACTATGCCTGCAATGGTACAAGAGGCACGCATGTGAACGGTTAGAAAAAAAATAGGAAGTACAGAAAAGTAACAAGAAAATTTCCGGAAATATTCCGCGAATTCACAGAGAGTTCGGTGAAATTTACGGAAATTCTGTTATTTAAAAGCAAGGTGTCCGTAATTTTACGGAACGTTTACGAAAATTTCTGGATAATATTTTACCAGCACTTTCCCATAAAATGAGTGAGAATTTTTTAACAGTGTACTAATAGCAAAAGCGCGGGTGTGGATTCTGATCTCCTCCGTCACCGAATTCGCGAAACATCCTGGAGCCCATGTCTCAGACGCTTCGTCATCCGAGAGCTACAATTGTAGGCTCCAGTAATAGCTTATAGCAAATGCAAGGCACATTCATACACTCATGCCCGTCTCACTACGGTCTCGTTTAAATGGAACTGGAAATGGGAAGGGTAGAATGGGGGAAGGGAAAATATCGAGGACAAAGGAGCGGAGATATTTACATAACAGGGAAAGCTGGCCGCCCCACCTCCTTCGGAACGCACTACTTCCTCCAGGGGAAATGGATACCCATGTTAACAAGGGTGGTTACAGCTTGTCGTCCCTAACGTGTAATCCCGTTTCCAGACACAATGGGAGGAACTGAAGCATTATTCTCCCGGCCTTCCTCTCTCTCTCTCTCTCTCTCTCTCTCTCTGACCCATTACGGACAGCCTCCTGAGCGTGCTCGTGTCCGCCATTAATGCGTCTCTAGAATACGATAACGTAAGCTGATTCACGAGTGGTAGTGCGAATGGCGCCGATTGCGACCATTATAATCGAATTTATTTCTAGTAGAGGTCATCCCTTGGTAGAGCGCGTCCACCCTTCAGCATGACTCAGTTTTTGAACAGCGTGTGGTTCGGTGTCCAGGGTATTCGTAAAAGTAACGTTGTCTTTATTCTCTGTATGTGTTTTCCTACCAATTGAATTAACTAATATGAAATACGTCCAGTATTTAATTTTCTTCTAGTGCCTCCCTTCAAAACCTATGAATAATAATATTTTATGTCATTATTTATTCATGGAATACATTTAGCTTTCTTAATCCCATTCCGACCATCCGGATATCGAAATTCCACGGCTTTCAGAATCCCTCCACTGGAAAATGCTGGGATGGTTGTTCGATAGAGGTTAAGGCCGATTTATTCCTAAATNTTCTTCTAGTGCCTCCCTTCAAAACCTATGAATAATAATATTTTATGTCATTATTTATTCATGGAATACATTTAGCTTTCTTAATCCCATTCCGACCATCCGGATATCGAAATTCCATGGCTTTCAGAATCCCTCCACTGGAAAATGCTGGGATGGTTGTTCGATAGAGGTTAAGGCCGATTTATTCCTAAATNCGGCTTTCAGAATCCCTCCACTGGAAAATGCTGGGATGGTTGTTCGATAGAGGTTAAGGCCGATTTATTCCTAAATTCTTCTCATCCTTTTGGGGCCCTTTTTCGGGTGACATGTTGTAAGAAAATCATCAATACCGATTTTGTAATTTTAATTTTAAGGTTTATATAGGATAAAAGTTGGCTATTGAAGATTGTAGTAAATGAAATAGAGGCCTTTATTAATATGGAATCGCTACAAAAATCTTGAAAAGACTATTTCAATTGAAATAATTTTCCTCTGCAATATTTTTAACGACCATCACATTTCGCTCATTCTCTTCTACGTATATTCTTAGAAAAAAAATACTGAAGCCGCGAAGGTGTAGGAGCTAGAGCGCATGCCTTCCACCAAGACGATAGATTTCCGGCCAGGTCACCTCGAATTTTTCGCATGTGAAAAATATGGTGGAAGTTGCCGTTGGCCTGTAGGTTATGACGGGGTACTATCGTTCCCCACACCATTGCATTCTGTCGCTCTTCCAGATTAGCCTTTCTTCTTCCTAATTGGCACCAATATAAGATTTAAGTCCAGGATTCTCACTCACTCTGAACCGAGAAAAAGATCTTCACTGTAATTATCTACAAGAAATTCACACCAACAACTAAGCAAAATTTTCCAAATAATTGGGATGTTTGAAAAAATATCCAAACTGCAGGGGTACTCGTAACCCCNCAACAACTCACCCCCTCCCTAACCCCTTCGTTTTCCCAACACATAGCTACATTGTTCAAATGAGCACACACAGATTTCTCAACTCTAACACCTTCCCCCTCCCCTCCTCTCCCTAGGCAAGTACGCATGAACGTGCGCCCACATAACACGCACCAATAGACCACTGACAAGACATTAAAACTAAAGAATTTAGAATAAAAATCCCAAATACGATATATAAAGATAGTTTGTTTTTACTTGCTGTGTAATATTATTTAAAAATCAGAGCTTTAGGCATTTTCATGTCCGATGGTATACTGTCTCGACAATGTTACCAACACCCTTTACTTATCGAAATAAGACGCATCGTCAACACACTACTTACATAAATAATAACTATACAACTTTGAAGATACTATTGAATATTAACCAAGACTGTAAGAAGTTTTGATTATTATATAAGACTAGCGAATTATATTTATGAACAGAATATAAATAGCAACTCTAGATAGAGTTATTCGTTTACATACCTAAATGTACAACTCTATTCTCTGGAAAATTCAAAACGGTAATATACAATTTTCAAGGTGCAGTGCCGTCAGGAAAATTGTACAGGTGTAGAACCTTTGCGGAATGCTCGCAGCCTACAGTACGAGGATGTTTGGGCAGTTCCGAGAACTGCTATCGCTGCCTCATACAACACTACGACCAAACAAGCTACCTGGCTCTAGTATGCATGTGGCGTACTATTAGGCACTTTGGTCCTTCCCCAGGTCCTTTCCGCCTTGTCATTCACAGCTAGCCTGAAGTGCAGTTCTTCGACAGCCACACAGACGGAGGAGGGCCTCACTCGCCGGCAACTTTTTGCTGATAAATCGTGATTCATTCAAATTCGCGTTTTATAATATTGGAGATCGATGATCAAGTGCATTATGAAAATTATGTGGTTTTTCCCAGACGACTGTAGCTTTGTTGCTTTCTGATCCTTTCCGTTGCTTTATAGTAGTTACTTTTAGAAACGCACAGAAACCTACTTTTACAAGGGTTATAGAGAAATAGAATTTTTGGAGCATTCCGATTGAAATTCTACAAAATCAAAGAAGTAAGACCAAGGACATAGTTTTGTGATTTAAAAAATATCTTAATTCAATACGAAAATTCGCAACCAACTCGTGTTTCGACTAAAGCAAATCGGCATATTATTTTATAAAAAAAGTTCAAAACGACGATTTTAGAAATTGATTAATGCAATTACCGTGAAATTGATTAAGCTAATTAGCAGAAATGCATAATTACGAGGGAAATAATTTAAGAAACTACCCCCTTAAGTGTGCAATTTGTAAGCTAAAATTTTCAATATTAGGTAAATTTGAAAACTTTTAGTAGTTATCATTTGAATTCAACCATTCAAAAGACAATTTTTTGAATTTTGGTTTACTTAGTGTTTCAATTACATGTTTAGTTAGGAGCAAAAGGTATGATTAATTAGGATATAAAATCTCTAGATATTATTTTAATTTGTCTTTGTTAATTGCTCAGCAGANAGCAAAAGGTATGATTAATTAGGATATAAAATCTCTAGATATTATTTTAATTTGTCTTTGTTAATTGCTCAGCAGAGAGAGTTTTCAGTATTTAAAAATATTTAGAACGAAAAACAATCGTCCAAGGAATGAAAGCTTGGTAGTCTCATGCTTCTTTGCAAACAAATTGATGTCACATTGANAAAGAGAGTTTTCAGTATTTAAAAATATTTATAACGAAAAACAATCGTCCAAGGAATGAAAGCTTGGTAGTCTCATGCTTCTTTGCAAACAAATTGATGTCACATTGAATCTGGATTTCAGTGATATTATTGAGGTTTTTGCCAGCAGGAAAAAAAAACCCAGCTTAGCTGAAATAAACATCAAACAAAAAAAAGGGGGGGGGATGGAAAATGGTCATCCTAACAAATAAAACTATAGCTATGAACTACGCAAAATTATAATGAGGTAGGAGAGCGGTCCACGATACTGTGTGAATAACGTTTATTTGAAAATTTCGTTGCTAAGTTATAACAATGGACATTGATAATTCTTTTATAAAGTTGCCAGTTGCCAGTCCGAAACACGGCGGGTCCAAAGGTGGTGTATAATGGAAGGCACTCCGAAGCAGAGCTCCCAAATCGAAACCGGCACGGTGTTTTATATGCTTCTTGGTTGGATATGGAGAAGGGGGCGCCATCTTATTCTGTGGCTACGTCGGCACAAGCCTTAAAAAACAGGCCTGTTCGTGCGTCTCCCGAACCCAGACTCCGGTCCAGGCGGCGGCGTATGATCTAGCTATCTACGTGGTTTACTGAGGGGAGCAGGGAATGGTACAGGCTGCGCGGACCAGCCTTTCTCCGCGCTGCTGAGATGCGCAAGACGTCAGCGTACGTGCAGATGACGACACTAAAAGTTTCTTCAGTTCGACTGAAGACGGGAGCAGACGTCAGCTCCCGACACGCCACGACAAGCTCGTCTAAGAAAACCTACTGTGTTTCCTCTGTGTCGTCATCGCTGTGTCTTCCAGTCTTGTGCGAATTCATATGTTAGTTTCAGTGTTCGTCTGAGACGCAAATGTATCGAGCTCGAGTCTCAGTCTTAGTGTTTCAAAATTTTTAAAAAAGTAATAGCAGAGTCTTTAATATATCTTCAGCCATATACAGAGTTTTGTTGCACCAGCCAAATCTTACTCATCTAAGGCAAGAAATAAAAACGAAAATAAAAATGTTTTCTGTAACGAGTATTTAATTGTCCCTATACAAACAATTACTTTTGCAGCGTCAAAAAAATTTGTTTTATCCAGCGAAACCCTTTTATCATTGAATGCTTTCTCCAATTTTTAGGTTTTCCTTGTGCAGTATTGCACCCCTTGTTGCGTTAACTTACCGAAAAATATTTAACAAAAATTGCATATATCCACTGCTAGTGGAAATAATTTCTCATCTGTTATATTCTTACCAGGGTTGAGCGAATATTTGGTATACCTAAACGAAAACGATAAATTACATCTTTAATTTTCATTTCGGTAAGAAATTGGGTTGCCGAACGATGTAACGAAACGAAAATCCTCTATTTCAATGAATATTCGGGAGTTTAATGAATATTCACTTTATGTACCAGCAAAGGGAACGTTTGTCTGTATTTCATTGCGCTTTTTTTATTTTTATAACTAAAATAACAGCATGAAATGGAGATTTTGTAGTCAAAAACACCTGTGGTAAATACTCCATAACCTTAATTTTTTTGTTTGGTTTTACAAATGATTTGTTATGAGTAATTTGCTAAAACATTTTGAAATTCTTCATCCTTTCTTTGAGACTAAGCTTTTGTGAAATTACTTGTTATTTTCGTTTCATTTTCACAAAATTTCATAACATATTTTTTATTTTGGTTTTGTGAGAAAAAAGTTGCATTCGGACAAATATTCCTTACATTACAACTCGCTAGGTTTGTCGCTGTACCTGTACTTCCCACAAACGAGTACACTTTTTTGACAGATCTGAAAGTGGTCTTGGGTACCGTTGTTTATATGTTTTTATTACATGACTGCTTTTTGTAAAATAGCAGTTTCGAAAAATTCACGGAAACATCTTGAAAGTACATAATTTTACTAAGTCCCTCATTGGATGAGGGATTTTTCCCTAATTCAAAATACACGATATAGCGACACAGGAATTTGGTTTTCTTCTTGCAATTCCTTCTTCTACTTCCTTTGATTGAAGCTGGTAGTGTGTCAACAAAGAGAAATACTTCAAGCAAGATTGCAACCTGATACACACTTTTGTAAATTTCTTCACAAATTCTGACGGTGCATGAAATACGGCTTCTCTTAAGTTATCCACTTGATACAACGTACACCTAATTTTCTGCTTTCTTCGCATTCAATTGAAGCTGCGCCAGAACATAATACACAGCAGACACACGCATGGACAGCAGTAGAGGCCAGTCGAGTCGAGAGTGACAAAGCCACCCACACTAAACACTATCTTCATCCTAGATGTCTGCAGTGAGAACTTCTTCAGTTGTTGTGAGGCTTCCTTGTCCAATTCCGGCTGCAGAAGGAGATCCTCTATGATGCCTTTAGTCTTCCAAGCCTCTCTGCTAGACGAACTATAAGTCCATGTTATCGCTACAACCTGGGCAGCGACAAATAGAGATCTCATCACACGAATAATTACATGACTCCGGTTGCAAAATTTGCGTGTAAGTACGAGCTGAAGATAGACGATAACGTGACGTGNTGCTAGACGAACTATAAGTCCATGTTATCGCTACAACCTGGGGCAGCGACAAATAGAGATCTCATAACACGAATAATTACATGACTCCGGTTGCAAAATTTGCGTGTAAGTACGAGCTGAAGATAGACGATAACGTGACGTGAACAATGCTTATTCATTTTACGAAACACGGAAGTGTAATAAAGATCACGGTTTATCCATATAAATTGTTGATTAAAACCGATATAACGTAAAGTTTGAGATATAACGTTATGAAACAAACCATTACCTGTGCTAGACTGTCATGTTTGGGTTCAGGTGAAATCTCTTGTCTACATATTCTATCGGCGGATCTTGCAAGCTGCGGGGAGCGCATCTGACTTGGCAGTTCGTTAGTAGATACTGTTTGTATTATGTCATACTATGGGCTGTCTCTGTGCTCTGTTGTAGACACAATTTCACATATTATGCGTAGTTTCTGGTTTAAACATCCCTACCTTTGCCGCACAAGCAATATCGCGTGTACATACCAATAACCATTATCGCAATGCATTCAATGATATAAACTAATCTGCTATATATTATCACCAGATTTTGCTTCAGAATATAGTAATATACAATGAAACTGCAAATGAGCGTGGTTGTAACAAACATAGAAAATAAGATAATCGATGATCGTTTGGACCATTTCTTGTAGTATTCATGTGGAAGTGAGAGCAACGTGGCATCCACATCCTGAAACATACTAAGCATTACAAGTTTGCTTTTCGATTTGAAGAAGATAAATATTCTTGGTAACAGTGTCGTAACGAGTTCGAGTGTAGACCCAATTATAAATGTTATTTTTATATGCGACTTACTAGAAGGAGTGTTGCCATATTTAATGACAGAAAATACACAATAAATGTGCATGACTATTGTGATTATAAAGCCAGATATTAAATAGAACCGCGTCTTTGTAGATTTTATAAAGCCCATTTTTCTTCTGACATCATTTGATTCTGTTAAAATTATTTCTTGAGTATCCACGATAAATATCTTGGAAAATACCCACAGTGGTTTTAGACTGTCGTAGAAGTTGGGCCTTGGAACATCTTCCATTTTACCTGTAAGCGAAAATAATTTTTTTTATACAGTTCTCTTCAAACAAAAATAAGGTTAAACGTTTTTTGGGATGCGTTATTGACATGTATATTTAGCTAGATATATTATAAACCGCACATTAAGATAAGGTAGGGTGCCCATTTTTCAACCCCTTAGTAGATTTAGTTTCNTTGATTCTGTTAAAATTATTTCTTGAGTATCCACGATAAATATCTTGGAAAATACCCACAGTGGTTTTAGACTGTCATAGAAGTTGGGCCTTGGAACATCTTCCATTTTACCTGTAAGCGAAAATAATTTTTTTTATACAGTTCTCTTCAAACAAAAATAAGGTTAAACGTTTTTTGGGATGCGTTATTGACATGTATATTTAGCTAGATATATTATAAACCGCACATTAAGATAAGGTAGGGTGCCCATTTTTCAACCCCTTAGTAGATTTAGTTTCATAGACGGTCGGACATGTTGTGGACTGGAGTACCAAATGGCATATATATTCCTGAAAATGTACTCTACTTATAGAAAAGTTAAAAATAAATTATAATAAAATGTATTTTATATCATATTTAAAACAACTTTAAACACTGCAAAAACTAAATTCCATAAACGTGTTCGTAATTTTGTCTCCCATAAAAATCCTGCAAAGAGCAATAAATTCAAACATTTTTGTCTACTAGCCAAACACACAAAAAATAAACATTTAAAGGTTTTTCAATAACAATGTTTACACATTGTTCTTACCTTTTTAATCGATTTTCACATATGAATTTCGCTCGCTTTATAGATGCCTACACGCTTTACGGCTCTTCCCCCCCCCCCAAGAAAAGCATTATGTGCAACAAATGAAATTTTCTCCCCGCTTATTGAATCAGTGAATTTTCCCACATATTGTCCAGAAGACATTCTCACTACCGTCACAAACGAGCCTCGTTCCGCTTATGACAGTTTGTGGACTTCCCTGCTTCCTTCCAAGGCAACAGTTCTCTTGCTTTTGTGCCTGTTTCATCCACTTTCAATACTTTCTGTGGACTATACGTAGCTATATCTAGCTCAAGGTTTCAACATTTCAAAGTAAGTATTTATATTTTCCGGTCTGAATCCTTGAATTCTAGCTAGTAACACTGGCTGAGGTTTCCTTAACAATAAATGAGGGTGACTACCGAAAAAAAAAGACGCGTGCACTTCTGTCCAGCTGCTTTCTGATCATTAGAAAATGAACGTCGGATGTTATTACAGATTGCAAGCTGATACGCCATTTAGCGGTAAACTTTCACTGTTAACCCATATAAACATATCTCAATTTGCATACAGTATTCTACCAATTCGTTTTCTAGAGGTTGTGGTTAAACCGAGTTTATCCCCATTTAATTGTCTGCCAACTTCTCAACTGTTATGACCTTCACCTTTCTTTATGTAGTCTTTCAAAGTTGCTCAAGCGACGTTTAACGATTCGCTTGTATGTTTATAACCCATTTCCTTTCTCCTTGCTGCCTTAATGGCCTTCTTAACAGATTCCCTATTCCACTGTTTGTGTTTCGCCATCTTAAAATAATAAGTATTATTAGTTCCAAATTTCGTCTTCGAGACGAAAATAGGAACTGTTAAGGGGGCGACATTACGGACACTCCCCGATATATTATTATGGCCGCTACAGTAACCACGATAACAACAAACCCCACTTCAATATACCTAACATCAGAAACTACACCACACGGAATATAGGCAACATAATATTTAACGCACTTGCAGAGCTTTATCAATGAATAACCGGCTCTTAAAGTGAAAGTTACACTAATTCACCATCATAAGAAAATTAAATCCTCTTTCTAGACGAAAACTACAGGTCTAGCACACAATCAAGTCTCACAAGTGTACAATGGAATGTAGCCGCGTGTGCGACGGGTTCTACAACACTACTACCAACTATGCAAACTGGAAATCCGTAAGGGTACGAAGTTAGGCACAGTGACAAAAAATAAGACCTCCTAACTTACATAATAAGTTTAGTATTTAAATAATTAAACATTTTTTGTAATTATTTGCTATCTCCCCTAATTCCTTTAGAGAAAATAAATTATGCTGAAGCATCTGTATGTACAAAATTAATACTTGCGCATTGATACACCCATTACAACCAAATTTAATTCAGAATTTAGAAGGGTAACTCTCCCAAATTTTGTATTTTTAATTTCCTACATTTAAATTATTAATCAATTACTAAACAAAAACCAATGTAGGTTTCGTATACGAATGAAAAATATCAAATAAGCTTTGAAATAAAATTTGATGGTAGCATATTTCGTTTTAAATATAAGTATTAAATTTAGGGAATTTTCTTTGGAAAGATGACAATTTTGAAAAAGTAATTGCAAATGTTGTAGTTTTTCAACAGTGACAAATAACGTCTAATGTTACATACCGAATGACTTTATGTGTTGGTAATTTTGTGGCGGATAAGTGGACATTAAATAAAGCGCATGGATGATACACTCAAAGCAATATAAATGATGTTGACTATTCGAGAAGATGCAACAAAACGAAGAAATAATATAGCAATGCTTAATGTTGACGCCTGGTTAATTTATATTTAGCAGAAACATTTCTCATTTTCTCCAGATAATGGTTTTTAATAGTACTTCCATTTTTTTAATACTTTTTGATAAAATGACAGTCGTTTTAACTTAATATACCGAAACTAATAATCATCCTCAGATATTACAAGTGTTATAAAATACAGTTCAAAGCCGATGCCATCAGTAGTATGATTTTAATGTAATTATGTCGAGCATTAAGGGGTATTTGGTCAGATATTCATGCTCTGTAATTTCGGTCAGGTGATGACCGTCTTGTGACATCACAACATTAAAATATCCCGTTTTACCTGAAATCGCTTTAGAGTAAGTGAAGGGATTTGGGCGGCTATGAACATCGATGTCTTTAGAGCAGAGAAATCGCTTTAGAAATCAATGATTTTTCCTCACAATTTTTTTAAAAAAGGGAGAAAACTTTAGGCATATCTTATTTGGCTGGTCTGTCACCTGGGAGCCTGATGTGTCTCTCTCGGCTTGTGTAAGTACCATCACTTCGAATCGCTGAGACCTGCACAGTGCCCTCGCCGTCAGCCGACCACCTGGGCTGCCTTACAGATTCTCGAGATGTTAGTTGATCGAACAGCGTCGGATGGCTCGGACGTGTTCCACCGCTAGTGTTGTGATTGTTGGCTGTACTCTGAATTTGATGGTTTCGTTTCAATTTGTTCTTAAGGAAATTGTTTTATATTCGGTTGTACTAACCAGGGATACCTGGTCTTGTCTAGCATAGTCTAACACAGCATACAGCACCCGACACTTGTGCAATCTGCGATGGTTGGTAAGTGCTTATAAATATTTTCTTTAAAATATGTGTTTGCATCAGAGTGTAGCAGTGTTGTCCTTATCATTCCTGAGGTTCTTAATTTATGCCACTGTATTTTTTTTTATCATGACGCGATGCACAGCGTTCGACGCTCGCGTAATATACTTCTGTTGGTAAATGCTTATAACTATATGATATTAAATTTTTTTTATATATTTGCATTGATACCCGTGCAATATGCACTTGTTAGTAAATGCTTATAACTATTTTCCTTTACAGGTATGTTTTTTATCTGTTTACAATAACATGTAGCAGTGTCATCTCTCTATCTCTCTCTTGCTCTCTATTGCATTACTAATGGTTTTAATGCATGTTAATTTGGTGGCAAGTAGAAGAAAAGAATTTTCAAGACGTGTAATGTATACTGCACTTGTCACATTGTAGACTTTTTTTGAGATCGATCAGTTTGTACATTCACTACAGTATTGTTGGTTGTAAAACCATCGGGTATAGGCATTCCTATTAAATCCAATATGGCGTCGGAACATAAACATGCTGTCATCGGTTCCGATATAGAAAATTCACCTTAAAAAATATGCGCCAGTAGACAGGCAACACATTATTCTTAGGTCTCTAAGTTTTAAAGTTATCTTGTAGAAATAAATTGAAACATAAAGGTAATAAAATTATGTGCGCTGGATGGGGTAAACAGATAAAAAAAAATTGGATTGACAAGGATGCAATCACAGATCAATAATGATGTTTTTTTTTACAGCAAACTGTCTGTTAGTCGTAAGAAGATGGTATGAACAGAAGACTGAAATTCAGATCGTAATTGGTGGGGATCGGAAAGATTATATTATGCAAAACTAACTATAAGTAATAGTTATCCTGTACAAACAACAATGTTAATTAATTTTTTTTTCAGAATACAAATGTCTTATTTCTAAGACTATAACCTACTAATGGTTGCCCAGCGACAGCCTGTCCTGTGATAAATGTGTCATTGGAATGTACTGTTGTGACAGAAATGGAAGTGGGCTAATGGTATTGAGCAGTGTGTAGGCAAGCACTTGCTCAGACTTCGTGGTCTGTGGTAAATGTGTCACGCTGCCATCATTGTAATGTGTGTTGTCAAGACTGAAATAGTGAAAGCTATCGGTACTGGCCCCCACAGCATGTAGGCACACATGCTTTTAATGTAGGTGTGGAGAGCACTTATCATTTGCTATGCTATAAAGAGAAAAAAAACGTATTTATTTATTATATATGTGTACAAGTGTAAAGAAAATCAATTATCATCAAAATTAAAGATTAATTGCCATGCTTAGAAACATCTCATTATTGATATGACACATTGGTGCATGTACACTGATTTTCAAATACCTAACACTGATCGTTTAAAATGTAAGCCAACTATGACTGGAAAAGTAATTGACGGCTTAACATGTGTACATTATCAGGATGCATAATGGTGCCTACATACAGAATTTCGAGTACCTAGTTTGAATGATTCCTGATTTATGCACAACTATGCTTATAAACTGATGACATCCAGTACTTTAATTTTTTCATTACCTCTCGAATAGACATAAACCAATGGTAATATATATATATATATATATATATATATATAAATCAATTAGACCTGCACTGGCACCCATGCCCTGGTGTCTCAGTTGACTATGTTGCCTGCCTACCAATCCAAGGTCCGGCAGTTTGCCGGTCGTCACCTTCACAGCTTTCTATACTGTATTGAACCATATCACATCGATAGAGGCTAGTGTCTGCATACATCACTTGGAACATCGCCCTTAGCCACCAGCTGACACCAGCGTTCATAGCAGACGATGACGACAACATGCGATACTACTGCTGCCTAGCAGACAGTGGGGAACCAGAATTTTGCCTCTGGTGGGCAATAAATGAAACTTCCAAAATGGACGCCAATATTAGCACCACCTAGCAGACAATATGAGAACCAAGATGGCAGCAGACGAAACAAGATGAAAGCTAACAGTATACGATATCCTTTTGAAGTGAGAGGGAGCATTCAAGATGGAATGACAGAGCAGGAGGTACCAATGTGGAATGGCAGAGCAGGAAAATGGAAAATTCTAGAAACAAGATGGTGAGGTTTAGTGATAGAGCATGAAGCGACATCCAAGATAGTGTCATACTGGCTCCCAAAATGGTGGCCATGGTGACAAAATGGTCAAGGTCAACCAAGATGATGGATCCAAGATGGTGGCTTGTCCACTGGTCCACTGCCAGATGCCAATTTTGTAATGGTAGAGCATGAGGTGAAATCCAAAATGGTAGCATACTAGCTCCCAAGATTGCAGCAGTGACGCAATCTAAGATGATGGATGGATGTCAGGGTTAAGGTCAAAGGTCCAGATCAAAGGTCAATGTAGGTCAAACGCCAAATGTCAGTATACTGGTTCCCAAGATGGTGGCTGTGACGCAATACAAGATGGAAGATATATGTCAAGGTCAAAGGTCAAATTCAAAGGTCATCACACTTGTCCACTACCAGATGCCATGTACGCTCGGACATTCTATTTCTAACTACTATTATTATATTTCTCGTATAGTCTATTCACTGTAACTTCAAGATTTTCTGGAACCCTGCTAAAGATCTACTTTCAGGAAGTCGATTATGTATCCTTCCGCAGTATGTAAACAAAAACAGTGCCATGAGGGAACTGTCAAATATTTTGTAAACAAACAGTGCCATGTGGGAACTGTCAAATATTTTGTTAACAGTGTCCATGTGGGAACTACCAAAATTTATTTTTTAAGAGAAATGTAATCTTAACTGTCATTTACTTTAATAAAATTCTCCAAATGTCTAAAGAATGCTAATCAATTTAGCAAAATATTGTAATACATACAAAAAGGTAGATTGAAGTATATATCGGAACTGTTAATTATATAATTTAATTAAAGTTTTCTTATTGTTTTAAGATTTATTTACATATTTGGTGTAAGGAAAAAGTTAAATTTTTGCAATATTAAATAAAAATTCTTAATAATTACTGCAATTTAATCATGTATATAATACACTTTGTGAAATAAAAATAATGGTGACTAGCAAAACATTAAAGCAAAAATTTTCATAATTTTTACAGTACATTACAAATAGAAGTAAATAATTTATAAAGAACACAAGGAAAGTAAATTTTTTATTTAAAGATGGAAATGTGTTCTGTGAGACTCCTGAAGAAACTGCATCTGGAAAACAGGTTTGTGTTTTGGCAGGAAAATATATTTTTTTAGAGACACGACATCAATTTCTTCAGCACAACAGTTATTTGGATGGTTAGTAGAATCAATACAGCTAGCTACAAAACATTAATAAATACATTTACATAACAAATTCTGTAATGGGGAAGTTTTTCCACTACATGCAGTGGAACACCTGTAGTAAAATTTCTGAAGGGACCCAAGAAATCCAATATTTTTTAAAAGGAATAACTAGTTTGTGTAACAATAAAATGTAGCTTATTAGAAAGGAAAATGTTTGTGAATGCAGTAACATTGTTTTCCTTTCAAAGTTCATACTTTTTGCACTTTTTGAAGCATAAGTTTGAGAATGCTTCCAAATATGATTGTTGTAGCTGGTTATCAAATACATTCAGGTATCGCAGAGGTTTTATTTTGATCTTTAACATAATCACTGCATGATCTGGTTTATTCCAAGATTCACGTATATCGTGTCAAAGAATGTGTAGCGTTCTCAACTTAGTCAGTATGAGTTAAAAACAGAAATGCATTTTACATTGTCTAAGAAGGGTATCTCTAACTAACAATACAATTCTAAAAATTACTCGATGTGTTTTGGGAGTTCAGGCATTTTAGTTGTTATAGTTGTATTTGAATACACAATGTAAATCACCAATGTGTACTAAAACACAATAACTGTATTTTCTAGAGTTAAAAATGAAAATGTTGTTTCGAATGACACCAAATACATATTATCAAAATACTATTTGGAATCAAATTTTCGAATACCACTACTGTTTTCTTCTTATTAATCAAGTTAAATATTACATAATATGCTTTTGCAAGTAGCACTCAGGTTAAAGATTTCACTGTGATAAATGGTATATTATTCATTGCCTACATAGTACGCAAGTACAGTGCATTGCTCACCTTTTCCCCATATTTCATCCATAGAAATATTACTAATTAAAATAATATTTTTCTAAATCAATAAACTCATTAAACTTACGGTGGCAAGGTATTTTATTTCATACAAACCTCAATTAGAACACCCAGGCAAATCCTCAAAAGGAACTGCCAGTACTTCCCTATCTTCTGCTCCTTCGCCGTTCCTGGTATCGAACTCTTCGCTGTCGCTCTCTTAGCTATCATCATTTCTCCTACCGAGGTGAATGATCAGAGGAGGAAGCATACCGATGTCTCCGTGGACTTCTCTTTCCCAGTCTACTTGAATTATCTTCTCGACATAGTCTATGCAGTTTTCCCATCTAAAAAATGATAAACAATTTTAAATTACAATTTGAATACCTGTTTCCTGCACATTTAGAATTATAAAATATTTTTGTGCAGAAAATAAAATTTACTTTAAATTTCTAACTGTGACAAAATATGAGTGCTGTAAAGAAAATAAGCTGCAAGGTGAGAATCCTATAAATATATTTGAGCAATTATCTGTAAGTGTCCAAGGCCAAGAAAAGATTTGTTCCCTGAAAACTTTTACTAAATAAAAATTGTTCTTCAGTAAAACTTGTGGAGATTTCAACAGCTTAGTACATATTAAGAAATGCTAAATAAAATACTACCTATTCTATGTAATGCATTAAATATACCATTAATAAATGGAAACAAACAAGAAGACACTAACAAAATACTCAAATCTACACCAAAAAAGAATATATTATGAAACCTACCATGAAGATACCATAACGAAAAAGAATTGTATAATACAAGTGGAATACTACTAAATACAAAACAAAAGGTACACGCTAATTTAAAATATGATACTTGCAATAGAATAAGAATTTACTCTACTTTTACTAACAGACAGGTTGTTACAGATATATCTATAAATTATTAAGGAATTTAAGAGTAAAGAAGAAACCACATACCCAGTATAATCAATACACCAGCAAAGAGAATCAACTACATTTTACGGAGCAGGAATAGAGTCCTTCAAACCGCTGAAACCACCTATAGTTTACCCAAATGATCATTAAAAGGGGACATACGTGATTTCAATGAATTAAAGGTGTGTGCTGGGTGTGCACAATTTAAACATATGTACTACTCCTGGGAGTATAATAATAGGCATCAAAGTACGATACCTGAAATGACACATATGGGAAATCACACAAAAAAATGGTAAGACTAATACACTTCGAGCACACATAGGGACACCCAAGGGGTCAGGTTACATATGGATACCCCTCTGGTGTGACAGAATCAAGAGCTTCTTTCCAGATAGCTGCAACTGCTCCATTGTCACACCGGTTGCCACGCCCCACGTGGCTATTGTAATACCTCTTACACTGGGCCCAAACTAGCTCAATAGCGTTATAGTGACAATGGTAGGGTGGAAGCCGAAGTACCTCATGGCCGTAACTACGGGCCATTTCATCTACCTCATATCTGTAAAAGTTGGTTTGACATGGAATACTTTGTTTTACAGAACACAGTACCTGCTAAACATGGTAGTACTGCTCACATGTTTGTTTTACAACACATGACAGGCATATAAAGAAAAAAAGTAACACAGTTTATACAATATGGTGGTGATGCGTCAATCCAGCAGAATTCCTCCTTTTGCACTTTGCAGCATTTTGTAACTATTTTTAGGTCCTCTGGAAAGTGTTCTTTATAAAATAAAATAAAATAAGTGGGTGGTTTACACCGTTGTTTCGGCATAATCAAACTTCAATTGTCACCTGACTTCCTGGAAAACCGAATATTGTCTTACAATTTCAAATTATATAATCTATAATGGTAACATTAATTTTTACAAATATCTACTCTTTATACGACTTTACTTGGGAAGCAAAGCATACGTATCAATACCATGGAATGTATCACAAAAATAATGCATGTGCTATTTATGTAATTAATAATAAGACCTAAAAATTAACCTAACAAAAGTTCTNATGTATCACAAAAATAATGCATGTGCTATTTATGTAATTAATAATAAGACCTAAAAATTAACCTAACAAAAGTTCTCCTCAAAAAATAATTTTTTTATTCTGTTGGGACAAAAGAAATATAAAATATGTAAATTAAACTTTATCTCAAAATGAAGTTTGCTAAAATATTAGAAGGGATCTANATGTATCACAAAAATAATGCATGTGCTATTTATGTAATTAATAATAAGACCTAAAAATTAACCTAACAAAAGTTCTGCTCAAAAAATAATTTTTTTATTCTGTTGTGACAAAAGAAATATAAAATATGTAAATTAAACTTTATCTCAAAATGAAGTTTGCTAAAATATTAGAAGGGATCTAACACAGTTATATTAAAGTAAAATGCCTAATTATGAAAGAAAAAGAGTATTGGGCAATCTTGTTTGCGTAGACAAATTTTGTAGAAATTACCGTTTGTGAAATCATGTAAAAATCGCTTTACGTTTTTTTGAACTTGACTGTATTACGTTAGTGATTGACAATACATTTGGCTGGCTGCAAACACATCACTGCATATTAGTTGATATGCTATAAATGTTCGAGTCTAATGCTTATTGTGCTAGAACGGTTGGAGTCATGTTGTTTAAATATTTCCAAAATAGTAGTGTCAACTGAAACATTACCTAGTAATTGCATAAACAAAAAAAAAAATTGAAAGTGAATTGAAATAAATAAAAGTGGAGAAAATTTGTGTTACCGTATTTGAGGCTAGTGAACTTTTGCTAATCTCAGCAGCTCCACTTTCAAGAGATTCTTCTGATGATTGATGTTCCGCTTATCCAGCCACTCGATGATTTCTTTCTTGCTCCAGTTTGTTGTTGGTGTCTTCTCAAACTACAATTACAAAAAAAATTTAATGCAACCGAGTTTTTCCACTCTAATACAATTTTTTTTTTACATATCTTGCGACTTAAACATGACATTGCAATGCATGGTGGCCNGAGTTTTTCCACTCTAATACAATTTTTTTTTTACATATCTTGCGACTTAAACATGACATTGCAA
Organism: Clitarchus hookeri; assembly: GCA_002778355.1. Lineage (NCBI taxonomy): Eukaryota > Metazoa > Arthropoda > Insecta > Phasmatodea > Phasmatidae > Clitarchus > Clitarchus hookeri. The sequence continues at coordinate 55,505 of NQII01007966.1, read as the reverse complement.
TGCATGGTGGCCAGGGCTAGTCTAGTTCATGCGTGGTTCCTCTAAATTTCTACTTTTGGTTACCGATTACATCCTTCCGGTACATGTAAACATAAACAATGCCATGTATCTTCTACGTTTTAACCGTCAAATGATTTATTCAACGTTTACAGCTGTTCAAAGATTTCTATATTACTTCAAAACAACCATTATGTTCAAAAATTTAGGCCTAATNCCGTCAAATGCTTTGTTCAACGTTTACAGCTGTTCAAAGATTTCTGTATTACTTCAAAACAACCATTATGTACCAACATTTAGGCCTAATATAACCTTATTTAGTTTTACATAAGAATGTTTAACAATTATTAACGATAGTTCTTACAGTTATTATTCTACATTGTTAACGTATTTGTTATACACTATAATATATTTTGCTGCGACTGTGTTTAACCCTGTTACAACTGTGGGGGAAAGAACTGTAGTATTTAACATCTTGCTATTGATGTTTGGGGTATTTCGTTAAGAAAACGGCCTCGGATGGAACAAATATTAAACCGGAGCAGTCAGTTCAATCAAAAAGACTGCAAATACAAACACAACTCGCATCGCTTCATTTTTGTACATGGCAGCAACAAANGGTATTTCGTTAAGAAAACGGCCTCGGATGGAACAAATATTAAAACGGAGCAGTCAGTTCAATCAAAAAGACTGCAAATACAAACACAACTCGCATCGCTTCATTTTTGTACATGGCAGCAACAAATGTAAAAAATAGTGAATATGCACACAAATAGACCTGCCATAACTTTCATTCCGCTCATATTATTTTCATAGGTACTTAGTAACAACTAAATTTATTCAATTATTTATTTACTTTTTATGGCTCACTTACTGTTCGGAGAGTTGCATTAAATGCTATTAAGCTATTGTATTTGTAAGTTACCAAGTTCATATTATTTCACAGAATGGTACACATTGNACTCGCATCGCTTCATTTTTGTACATGGCAGCAACAAACGTAAAAAAATAGTGAAATGCACACAAATAGACCTGCCTTAACTTTCATTCCGCTCATATTCTTTGCATAGGTACTTAGAAATAACTAAGTTTATTCAATTATTTATTTATTATATTCTGGCTGGGCTAAGTAATTTTATAGAATATAGAATTATGGCAAACATTCCAATCACAGAAACATAAGCACGTTACACTATACTGTGTTTCAAACACTTAGGATACTTACAAGATTGTGATAAACATGTGTGAATTTAAATAATCAACTTCGCCAAAAAAAAAAGTCTTCGTATAAATTTTACATTCAATATTTGAATCTCGCACACACTGGGCCAGCGTAACGACAATGACACAGGGGTTACGACACAAATTAGAGTATATTTATTACTGCTATGCAAATACTGATTCATCACATCATCGTAACCTGCCTAGGTCGGTTAAAAAAAACACGTGTACGAATTTGAAGTATTAATCGGAGCAAGGAAAATTAATGTTTCGTTGAACAGCGACATGCAATGAGCATAAAGTTGCCATCAACACGTCACTTCTACCAAAATAATATTCGTAAAACTCCCGCCATCACATAATGATATATAATAAGTATTCAAACATTAAAATTTCTTTTCAGTTAAAAATTACTGATTCAAAAATCATTATTTTTGTTGGAATAAGTATACAATACCTATGCTAAAATNAAGTTGCCATCAACACGTCACTTCTACCAAAATCACATTCGTAAAACTCCCGCCATCACATAATGATATATAATAAATATTCAAACATTAAAATCTCTTTTCAGTTAAAAATTACTGATTCAAAAATCATTATTTTTGTTGGAATAAGTATANTTTGGGGTATTTCGTTAAGAAAACGGCATCGGATGGAACAAATATTAAAACGGAGCAGTCAGTTGAATCAAAAAGACTGCAAATACAAACACAACTCGCATCACTTCATTTTTGTACATGGCAGCAACAAACGTAAAACATAGTGAATATGCACACAAATAGACCTGCCATAACTTTAATTCCGCTCATTGTCTTTGCATAGGTACTTAGTAATAACTGAGTTTATTCAATTATTTATTTATTATCTTCTGGCTGGGCTTAGTAATNTTCTTTGCATAGGTACTTAGTAATAACTGAGTTTATTCAATTATTTATTTATTATCTTCTGGCTGGGCTTAGTAATTTTTATAGAATATAGAATTGTGGCAAACATTCCAATCACAGAAACATAAGCACGTTACACTATACTGTGTTTCAAACACCTAGGATACTTACAAGGTTGTGATAAACATGTGTGAATTTAAATAATCAACTTCGCCATAAAAACAAGTCTTCATATAAATTTTACGTTCAATATTTGAATCTCGCACACACTGGGCCGGCGTACCGACAATGACGCAGCGGCTACGACACAAATTAGCGTATATTTATTACTGCTATGGAAATACTGATTCATCACAACATCGTAACTTGCCTACGTAGGTTAAAAAAACACGTGTACGAATTTGAAGTGGTGATTTGGAGTATTAATCGGAGCAAGAAAAATTAATGTTTCGTTGAACAGCGACATGCAATGAGCATAAAGTGGCCATCAATACGTCACTTCTACCAACATCACATTTGTAAAACTCCCGCCATCACATAATGATTTATAATAAGTATTCAAACATTAAAATCTCTTTTCAGTTAGGAATTACTGATTCAAAAATCATTATTTTTGTTAAAATAAGTATACAATATGCTAAAATTGAAAGCATGTATGATATTCCTGCTACGACTGGCGTCGCGAAACTTCCAGAGAGAGACAGACTGACTCCAGTAATTACTTGTTCATTTGCTAAGTTTCTTTTTGTTGGAAACAGCTAAATGTTTTTAATGCATAAATAGGCAGAAACTGTAGTTACGATAACATTCACCTACCAACTTACAACTATATAAAACTTCCCATAACAATCAATGTGTTATATTTTTTATTGCACTGCAGTCCTGAATATAATTTGTAATGAACTGCAAAAATGCCTTGCAAATGGTTAAGGAAGTGTCTCTACTGCAAAATATTGTTTATTGTACACAAAAATGATATAAACAAACTTGAAGTGTATTAAAAAAATTCAGCTTTTATTTTGTGTATCTATTTTCTGACAATATGTTTAGGGTACCCTTATAATTATGCATTGGAGTCTTTCATTTATATATTTACAGAAAGTGTATAATGTATATAACATGTAGGCTGGTTTCGTAGCTGATGTTGCACTTATTAATATGACTACCCACGTGACAAGATCTACATACTCAATGACGGGTATCAACTCATTGTTAATAGTTTTTTTTAGTATTAGGCTCATAGAAATCAAACAACCTGATTGTAAATCTAATAGGTCTGCTATATACTTTTTATGGCTCACTTACTGCTCGGGGAATTGCATTAAATGCTAATAAGCTATTGTATTTGTAAGTTACCAAGTTCATATTATTTCACAGAATGGTACACGTTGGCTTATGCATATACCTGGGTACTGTGATATGATGCATTGTCCATAACGATAATACTGGATTCCTCAAGATGCACCAACATATCTTCTAGCCACTTCAAGAAAGTTCCACCATTCATCTCTCCATGGTAGTCAGCTGTCTTTTGCCCTGAAACGAAAAGCAAACCTTCTTCCGGCACAAAACCTCTGCGCCCTCCTGCATTAACTACAATGAATCTTTTACCCTCCCCTACACAACGCCTCTTCATTGCCCGCGGAGTGCTGTCTTGCCAGGCTTTCGAACAGTTCCTGAAAATAAACGAAAATGTTCATGACATAGGCCTTCATGTCAATGAAATACAACTGTATATTTTGAAACAGCATAAAAATTATACCTTTCTGAAAAATCCATGTTTCATCAACAAAAATTAAATGTGCACCTTTCTCTTTTTCTTCCTTATATTTTCTTAGAAAATAGATTCTCTGCAATACTATATTCTCATTCTCTATCATTGCTTTCCGCCCATTGACAATGGTCCATGAAAATTCCATTTTCTTCAACAATTTGTACAAGGTAGTTCTTCCACCGTAAAAATCGATCTGCCTCTCTTGTATTTCTTTGAAAACGGTATCCACTGTGACATGTAGGCCTGTCAAATTATCCATATACACAACAATATTTACACAACCTGATATGGGTGACACTGATACAAAAAAAATTGAAAAAAAAATTAACACTAATATTTTGGTTTACACACCAGACCAAATAAATGTTTTTATTTCATTGATATGGTTTTGCATACACAACTTTTACAGTATATACACTAATTTATGCAGGCTTTGCTTTTGTGTACTTTGGGTGTATTGGAAAGCCACAAGAAACATAGTGTTCACAATTGCATCGATTGAAAATTGCACTTCACAGTTGACTAAAATATGCACTAAAATGTCTAGTGTAACAAAGAATTGTAATTATTATTAAGGTATTGTGTTGTTCTGAGCACATTTAGACTGTACATATGTGAAGTGCTACTTTATTTATCACATATATTTTGTGTTGCTTTCTAATGGCATTTGTAAACATACCGCCTGACACATAAATTTCAACTGTATTTTTAGGTTCTGTAGGCCTTCATATTCCAATGAAATTAACATTTCACAAACACAAACTAGTAATATACACACAAGGTAGCAATACCAAAGATAATTGCATNGTAATATACACACAAGGTAGCAATACCAAAGATAATTGCATTGTTAATGGGTTTCGATTATGAATAGTGCTTCTTCCTTGAATGTATTAGCGACNTTCTCTGCAATACTATATTCTCATTCTCTATCATTGCTTTCCGCCCATTGACAATGGTCCATGAAAATTCCATTTTTGTCAACAATTTGTACAAGGTAGTTCTTCCACCGTAAAAATCGATCTGCCTCTCTTGTATTTCTTTGAAAACGGTATCCACTGTGGCATGTAGGCCTGTCAAATTATCCATATACACAACAATATTTACACAACCTGATATGGGTGACACTGATACAAAAAAAATTGAAAAAAAAATTAACACTAATATTTTGGTTTACACACCAGACCAAATAAATGTTTTTCTTTCATTGATATGGTTTTGCATACACAACTTTTACAGTATATACACTAATTTATGCAGGCTTTGCTTTTGTGTACTTTGGGTGTATTGGAAAGCCACAAGAAACATAGTGTTCACAATTGCATCGATTGAAAATTGCACTTCACAGTTGACTAAAATATGCACTAAAATGTCTAGTGTAACAAAGAATTGTAATTATTATTAAGGTATTGTGTTGTTCTGAGCACATTTAGACTGTACATATGTGAAGTGTTACTTTATTTATCACATATATTTTGTGTTGTTTTCTAATGGCATTTGTAAACATACCGCCTGACACACAAATTTCAACTGTATTTTTAGGTTCTGTAGGCCTTCATATTCCAATGAAATTAACATTTCACAAACACAAACTAGTAATATACACACAAGGTAGCAATACCAAAGATAATTGCATTGTTAATGGGTTTCGATTATGAATAGTGCTTCTTCCTTGAATGTATTAGCGACATAACCTCAAAAACCACATATTTAATGCACACACTTGATTCCTTAACATTACATTCTTACCTTCACTGTACAATCTGTAGATGGCATTCCGAATAGCATTCATCGTGAAGTCATCAATGGTACCAACAGACTTTCCTTCTTGTGGCCTCTTCTTTCTTGTCTTTCCTGGAGTACACACTTCATCGACACTTTTCTTGTAGTACCTAACCAATAATCCCAATCATATCAAAAACTTTTTAGGCCTATAAGGAAGAAATGTTTAGCTGCGACTACTGTGCAGGACATTTTATCCTTTTTACAGACGCCCACTAAGACAGATTGTTACCGAAATTAAAGGAACATTGCCCGTAATACAACTTCGATTATAAAAACGAGAACACGAGGACAATACAACATTTAATGTTTCCCTACTCACTTGAGGACGGTTGACTTGCCAAGTTTGAAGAGAAAAGCGGTCATCTCCACGACGTTACATTTTTTTAATGTCGCCCTGTTGAATCAACACGTATATGTTTTCCGCAACGTTGATAATGTGTTGCTGGCGTTGGTGACCGGTCGTTTGTTTCACACATTGCATCATTCCTAAAACACTTACCGCCAAAACGAGACAACACACGAACACGAGTAGAAACTCCATTATGGAAAATGTTGGCTAAAAATAACAACACTAATGCTAAAATTACATCTTAACCTAGAATTATCTTATAAGTAGAAACAATGTGTTACGTTAGTTTTGTAACTTTGTTTTATAACCACAATTCAGCGTCTCCAATATCCAAAATGGCGTGGCTATACTTCTGAAAAACACGTGCCCAAACGTACAAGATGGAGTGTATGAGTCTGCTGGACAGACTCTGAAATTTATTTAATTTTAATTGATAACAGTGAAGAATTTACCAGTGAGTGCTACGTAAAAATGTAAATTTATAGTTTAGCAATATTAACTTTACAATTACGGCATAAGATTTATACCTATTAATATTTAACCTACGAACTATTTCTTTTCAGCTATAACCAACGCGTCTCTTCAAAATCCGTTTTTAATTCGTATGGACTTTTAACAAATTATTATAATTAATTGAAAAAATATACTTAAAATTTAATACAACCAATTTATACAGTGCTTCAGTGCTAAAAGCAAGACAAAACCTTTTGTCGTATACAATTTTTTTATAACCAATTGAACATGTAACTCCTAGAGTGATTTTTCAAAGGTTCTTTTCAAAAGTATCGAAGATACCGTGAATGGACTATATATAGTAATTTTACACACCAATGAATCTGCTAGAACGATGACGATCATTTGAACTCGGTAGCGTGACCTGGATTCAGCCTCAACTACACGAATGCGCCACAATAGAATGTGGAAATATGCCACAACAAGGTGCCATATGTAACTTAATCTTAGGTACATTTCTCGTTTTTAACATAATATTGGCAGGTTTATGTAAATATTGTAAGCTAAATTATCTATAAATATAAACTCGTAGCAGTCTTTGAGGTGTTGGAAAAAGAAAAATAAAGTATATAACAGACTCTTATCATTTAATTTCTATCATCTTTGTCAAAGATTATCCATATATACTTGTTAATCGAAGTAACCTTTGAGGTTATATACAAGGTGAGTTTAAAGAATACCCCAACTTTGAAGGTCTATAATATCAAAACCAAACAAATTACAACAAATGAACCGTGGAACCGTGAAGTTAGTTTACTATACATTCATAAATGTTCAATGTGACCACTATGAGCGGCCCGAACGACATCTACGCGATAATCAAATTCGTTCCACACTCTTGTCAGAATTGTACTCATTCTGTATATATATATATATATATATATATAATATATATATATGTATATGTATATATGTAAAATTGAATGTCAATACTTCGGGGAATCATTCCTTACATCTGGAGGGTGAAAAAATGTTATATGAACACAGGTCCGCAAATGCTTCGTTTATTTACTACAGCTCGTAATATATAACGTACAAACAAACAATGGCCCACGGGCTGGATCATGTTACTGTGGAATGCCATCGCAGCCGTAATTGGCAGCTCCATACCAGCCCCCGAGGAGCCCTGATTTGAATCCACTAGACTTTTATTTGTGGGGACATTTAAAGGCACTTGTTTATGCAACCCAAGTGGACGATGTGGACTCTCTTCGTAACCGTATTGTGGCGGGCTGCGAAACTATCAGGAATACTCCAGGTATTCATCAACGAATCCGGAAGTCCATGCAACTGCGGTTGATGCATGTGTTCGTGCTGATAGAGGACATTTTTAACATTTCCTTTAGTGCCGACGATAAGCTTTCACTCATGTTTAACTAATTCCTGTGCAGTTCCTACAGATATAGGTGTAGTGTCGTGGTGTGATGTGTCTTGCATCATGCAAACTAATACTGTGATGGCCTTCCACTGTAACATGATCCAGCCCGCGGGCCATACACTGTACGTTATGTATTATGAGTTGTAGTAAAGAAATGAAGCGTTTGCGAACCTATGTTCATATAACATTTTTTCATCCTCCAGATGTCAGGAATGTTTTCCCGAAGTATTCCAAGTTTGCAACATCATGTATATATAATAAAAGGAAAATCAGGCTGGCTTACTGACATATCAACGCCCAGCCCCAATTATTGGTCGTAGAAGCATGACATTTGGAGGAAACATTCATTATGTAATGTAGGCAGCGTATTTTTTCGAAATACAATCCCTGAAGGTGGGGAATGTAAGGNCCACTAAGGAGGTATTTTTTCGAAATACAATCCCTGAAGGTGGGGAATGTAAGGGGTGGGGGTCAAAGTTTGCACGGAAAAATATGTTAAATGGTCCTATTAACTAGGAAAGTACTGCAAAAAAATAATGAAAAACATCTTTACAGAGTATTAAAAATAAACCCATAGTAAAACATTTATATTAACTATAAATTTCGTAAAATTATTCTAAGAAATAAATTAATAAGTTTAGAAAGCTATGAACTGTAATCTAAGAACCTACCAATACGTAACAAAAATTATTTTACTTATATCGTAAATTATTAATATTGAATACATTGTCTATACATGGCGCGATGTACATTCTAAATTGCGCTATTGTTTAATTTATGATCTTTGCATGAATAGTGCAGGGGGGTGAATGACTAGATGAAGATTTTTGGGCATTCGCCATTGCGATGCAGATGTCTGTCATGGAAAAACAAGACTGACCACGAAAAAATACTTAAAAAGACAAGTAACCTGTGAACGATAATGTAATTATGTATGCAACAACACTGGAAAATTCCAAGAGGAAATAGAGTCAAAATACAGGACAGCGACTAGTTCCGATATATATATATATATATATATATACATACACACACACACACACACACAGAGAGAGAGAGAGATGTCCCGGACCTACTGTGCAAGCCCTTTTTCTCGAAAACGGTGTGTCCGAGTTATTTCGGGTAAAATGCTCTGTATGCAAACCCTTAGGGACCAATTGAACTGTGAACCCTACATTGCCTAGAATCTGCTGTAAACTGGAGGAAACGAAGGTAACTTTAGAATTTCAAATGGGAAGATGGTATAAAATGAGTATCGTTGAATTGGGCTCGCAAAACTGGACATTTTTTGTCTGGAAAGTCTTTTGGTATGTGCCGCCGATTCGATGAAATCAATAAACACCCTGGAGCTGACGAGATTATGAGGGTAAAAATACCTTTATAATATCGTAGTGAGGAAATAAACGTTTGCTTACACTTCCAGTTTGAAATAAACGCAATTTACGAAATCAAACAGTAAAACAATCATTATTTTTAAATGAGAAAGAATGTTTTGTTTATAAATTATTACAAAAGAATTCATTTGCTGGTTTTCTGTTCACTGTAACAGGTGTAAGAAATGTTTTCCGCCCTATTAAAAGCACACAAGTGCCCGTCTTCGTGCACTTTGGGTACTGCAGCTGGCAGCGACCGGCATGCTACTCTAATTTGGTATTATATTTCATCGTCTCTCCTTGTAGGTTGCTGTTGATAAACAGTGTATTTAATGCGTCACCCAAAACAATAATCAAGGCGATTTATGTGTGGCGACCGTGGTGGCCAAGTCACTGGTCCCCTTCCCCAATCCCTTGACCAGAAAATGGTGTATTGATTTAAAGTACGTATGGCCACCAAGAAAAAATGGGCCGGCCATCCATCGTGTTGCAACCACATTAAAAACCGTGTTGCTAGTGGAACATCTTGTAGCAACTCCGTCAGTGCGTGTTGCAGAAATTCAGAGTACCGCTCACCAAATAAGTGTTTATCATCCATGAGTCCACACCATGTATTTAAGCTCCAAATATGCTGGTTGTCTTGCTAACGAAACCAATGAGGGTTTTCTGCTGTCCAATAACATCCCCATTAGATTTGAAAGTGGCCTCATTAGTCCACAGTACGACAGTAGGAAATTCCAGATTTTGATTTAAAAACCAGTTTCAGTAGGAGATTCTTGTCTGGACATCATCTTCGCTTTATGCCTGATGGACACGAATGTGGTAGGGAAGTAAACCACAGTCTTGTAGGATTATCCAGGTGGTACTTCTGCTCACCCCGGAATCCCGTGCTATTCATCTAGTAGAAAGATGTTGGTCCAGATTTATTGCAGTAAGAAAATCTGCACTTCTATCGTCTATAACACGTTTTCTGACTTGATTGTTACAATTGTGGGTGGGTTGCATCTGCCCACTAATACGAATCCGCGCCTTCAATCGCTGAAAAATGTGTGACCAGCATGAACGATCTTGACAGCTCCCTGCATAAACACTCTCTGCTTGTCGGTAGTTTTGGTGACATTCGCCGAGCACCATAAGAAGATGAAATGCCTCTTCGTTACCATACGCCATTACTGCACGAATAACATAAACAATTTAAAACCCACTATTTAAATCTTCCACAGTGCACGTACCGCCAATATGCATCTTGTTCGACATGAAGATTGGCACAAACAGAGAAGAAATGCAAGTATCAACAGTTCCCGCTCACCTCGTTTGGGCTGGCGTGGCGTGGCGCGATGCAACATCGGATGTGCCAGACATAGAATATCTCTATATCTTCAGAATGGCGAAACATACCAAAAAACTTCCCAGACGAAAGATTTTAATTTTGCGAGCTCTATTCAAAGATACTAATTTTGTACCATCTTTCCATTTGCAATTCTGAAGTTGACTTCGATTCTCCCGGTTTCCAACAGATTCCAGTCAATGTACAGTTCACCATTTGATTCGTCCTAATAGGTTCGCTTACAACACGTTTTACCTGAAAAATCTCGGACGCACCGTTTTCGAGAAAAAGTGCAGGTCGGTAGGCCTGGAACATGCTGTATGTTCAGGATGGTCCACCTAACGTGGACAGCCCTAAAATTTCCGGAATGGCTACAGATCACAAAATGCTGTTTTCGCTAAATGAAATTACGTACGGGGGCAAGTAATTTGCCGCAAATTGACTATTCATAACATGTGTATGGACAGAAATTATCAAACCACACATGATTTTCCCCCTTGAAACATACATTTATATTAACGGCATCTGGAAGTAGTACGTGCAAAGGGGAATTCAGTGATAAAGGATATGCAATGGTAAGTATCACCGAAACACCAAGAAATAATGTGCAAATATGTTTAAGTTAGGTGGGCTGGTAGCATGACTCTTCCTGGCGGGACCGCTTCCTAATAGCAGCTTTCCACTAGTCCCCGTAATCTGTTATGGTAAGTGGTGTTGCAGTGTGTGGCGGTACGTACACAAAGAAGTTCACAAATGAGAAAAAATTGGACACTCAATTTATTTACGGTGAATGTGGCAGAAATTACAAGCATTCCGACCAAATGTATGGTGAAAAGTATCCTAATCGGACGCCCATCTCATGGCAAACGATACGATGAATTTGCACACCTCACTTGTCACGAGGTGATTGGAATTCATCAACACGAGTGCGACGAAAGACTGCTACGGGCGGTGAGACGCATCAACACGATGTGTTGGCACGTGTCGATGCAAACCCCCACATAGTTACGCGAGAAATTTCCAGGTTCGTAGGAATAAGTAAAACAAGTGTGTTACGGATACTGTGCGAACGTAAATTCCATCCATATCACGTGGCTCTTCATCAGGCATTACATAAAGGTGATTACCAGCAGCATGTTCAGTTTTGTAGGTTTGTTATGATGTATGTAAGGGATGACAGAAATTTTCTGAAGAACATAATAACTTCCGATGATGCGAACTTCACAAACCAGGGGCGCGTTGGGTCCGGTACGCGGAGCACAAGCGACAGTGGAAAGTGAACGTGTGATGTGGAATAGTTGTAGACTACGCCACAGGGCCATACTTCGTTCAATGGATAATGACTGACTGTATTTAAGCCCATTTCCACAGAGAGACCTTACCTGCACTTCTGGAAGACATGCCGCTCGACATACGTCGTGATATGTGGTTTCAGCATGAGCATGATGGTTGTCCTGCGCATTTTGCTTTAGTTGCGAGAAAAGTGTTAAATGAAATGTTTCCAAGCNTCAGCATGAGCATGATGGTTGTCCTGCGCATTTTGCTTTAGTTGCGAGAAAAGTGTTAAATGAAATGTTTCCAAGCTGGTGATTAGGGCTTGGTGGTGTTGTAAGATGGCCAACTCGCTCCCCGGACCTCACACCTCTCGATTTTTTCCTGTNTGGTGATTAGGGCTTGGTGGTGTTGTAAGATGGCCAACTCGCTCCCCGGACCTCACACCTCTCGATTTTTTCCTGTGGGGACCACTGAAATATAGGATGTACAACACGGTTCCTACGACACCAGAAGACATGCGAGAACTCATTGTGTGGCAGCTTGCAGGGACTTTACGCCAGAAACACTTCAGGCTGCTCGTCGCTTGCTACATGTGTGTTTACAGATGTGTGTTGCTGTCAATGGTAAACATATCATGCACATACTGTGAAAAGACCTAATGTGAAGCATTTCAACCATGAATGCGCTCTTTTGTACTATACATGCGGATGCGATTGCATTTCTCCTTANGACCTAATGTGAAGCATTTCAACCATGAATGCGCTCTTTTGTACTATACATGCGGATGCGATTGCATTTCTCCTTATGTCGATTTGTTCTATTCTTGTTGTGCTTCTGTACGCGCTCGTTACTCAATAAATTAAATGACTAGGAAACAAATCTCCTGAATTACACTGGTATCAGAATGAAATGTAATGTATTGAAATCAGACTTGCACTCAAATTGCCCCTCTTCCTTCCGCTGCGGTGCTCTCCTTTGCCCAATATCGCATTCCGTGCCCCTTGCCCCATTAAGGTAAGCACTACGTTGCTATATATGTATGTATATGTGATCAACTGAAAATAACACAGGCTAGAAATCTTCTTGAAAAATAGGACAAGACTGACAAAATATGTAGGAACAAAACGGGACAACCCAACAAAGAAACGCACTCAAACACAGCAGTACTTTTTCTTGTTCAGTCTTGTTTTTCCATGACAGACATCTGCATCGCAATGGCGAATGTCCAAAAATCTCCCTCTAGTAGTTTAATTTATATTTACTTCACTGGGATCTAACTAAACATGTACCTATCCACCACCGACTTGAGGATGTTCTGGAGAGCGGGTGAAATGTGATGCCACGTTTCACGCATGCGTATACAATGTAAGCTAAATATAACATGCCCTGTCTGGCCTTTAGAGTCACAGACCTACCCCCTCCTTTTGTTACGTCCTGGCTGATCCAAACTTGACCCAGGAGCCGGACCGAAAGGAGGGTTATCATGCGCTGGCAGAGTCGGCGCGACTACCATCACCATTACTTTCCATTCATTCATTTCTATTTGAAAATATGTAAATGGTCGAGTTATTTCCCATAGGCATACAATTCGCTTTAAAGCAATAAACAGTTAATGTAGGCTTTACAGTTCGGGAATAAGTTTGAAAACTTGGGATTATACAATTAAAATTCTACAAACAAACCCAATCAGGTGGACCGGGCCCCCCAGATCCTCGGGCCACATTACTATGGTACCTACCATACCATTTCACGTGGGGGGCTGCTTATTACATAATGGGCACAGACTCAAAGATTTTGCGAGTTCTGTAGGCACTTGTTTCACGACACGCCTTGCAGTACTGTGAACCAGTTATACAAAAGTTGGAAGAGACGAAGCGAATAACGCATAGGTTGTTCACGATAAAGTGAGCACGTCTGAAATCAACCTTTGAAAAAAATCACTGCCCTTAACTGCATATACTTTACAGTGCGTGTTAGCATGCGGGCTCTCAGTTAAGATGGCAGCGACGGATTAAAAATAATCCTAGGACTCGACGTTTTCTTGCGAGCGTAATGATTAAATTTACGTTCAGTGTGGTTAGTTTTGTTTTATTCATGTTATAATAAACATTTTTGTATATAAACAAACACATTTTATATGTCTAAAACTTCTACGATGCATACGACAATGACGACAATGGTAATGGTGACCATGATGACGATGATGAAAATTATGATGATAACGATCATAACAGTAATAACATTGACGATGAAAACGATGACATTATGATGATGCCATTATAATGATGATGATAACAATGATAATGATAGCGATGACGATGGGTGACGATAATAAGAATGATGATGGTGGTGATGATGACAATGGTAACATTGTTGATGACGATGATGACCACGAAGATATTTGACAACTCGAAGGCTGGTTGAACCCCTTGGAACGACATAGTGATGACTGGTGCGCCTAAGTCGATGTGGCAGAGTAGTCCAGGGGTGGTTTACCGTTGCCTGCCACAGAATGGAGGGCAGCCAGACAGTATGGACAAGGAAATGAACTTGGGACTCTCTAGTGAGAGGCAACAATGCTACCCACCCACTTACCCACGGAGGTGATCATGCGAATCATTGTTTGCCTTAAAATATATACACTTAGGCCTACAGGAAATCATTTTTTCAAAGGTTTATTTAAAATATGCTCTGTGAACCGAGAACCAGTTAAATCAAGACTTCCAAAACACCAAGGGAGAATATGTGTGACCTTCAACAAGACGTCTCTTGATGGCAATAGCTGTTTCGGGAAGGGAAGGGATGAATGCTTGCAGAGGAGAGAGGGATCAAAGAGTTCTGATCTTGATAAATCGTCCTCGACGCGCGCCGGCATGAATCATGACCTACCTAAGAGGCGTCGCGCTTAGCTCTAAGGTCGTAAATCTCGACTCCTGACCCCCATAACCCGTAATTTACCCCACTAAACAATCGCGCTCCACCCCTTTACCTACTCCAGATCACAAGGGGTGCCCTTCGGCGAAACTCATTCGTCACCTAATGTGAGAGGAGGTTGGAGAACGCCGATTTTCACTCCCTCCCTCTTACATTGCCCCCCTCCTCTCTCCAAAAAGTAGAAGATGAAAAAGGTAATTTATACGTTCCTAAAAAAAGGCTCCTGTGGGTCGCATCAAAAAAATGCAAGTCACGATTTTTTTCAGAATGTTTGCTGTACTGTAGATTAGATGTGAAGTATACTGACTTTTGTCTTAAGCACATCTAAAAAAATCCGCTCACATAAACACCAAATCACGTGTTCTGAAAGTGTCGGACATTTTCTTACACCTGGCTTTCGACGAGATTCATACTTTTCATGTTCGGTAAACAAACATTTCAAAACACTTATTTACGTATACTAATCTTTAGACGATTCCACGTGGTTTTGCGAATTCATGAGGTAGAGGGTAAGTTACGTGGGATTTAGATAGAAGTTGTTTGGTGTGTAGGTGACATGCTCATTGTAGAGTTAATGATTTTTAAAGAACTTTTTTAATTTAGCTCGACTATCCATCGTACTAAGACAAATTTTTTTCCGTGATCAGCATAAACTGTAGTACAAAATACAATTAGATTTTTTTTTAATTTTACCATCATGAAAACATCTGTCATTCAACTTTCTGATTTGAAAATGCTAAACATACTTATTTGTGAGGATAAAATAATTACGCATATATATATATAATTTGAACCACTACCAATGCTAATAAAATAGTTGAAACAGGCCCTGCTCCCAATCGGTATTAANCATATATATATATATATAATTTGAACCACTACCAATGCTAATAAAATAGTTGAAACAGGCCCTGCTCCCAATCGGTATTAAATGAAAAATACAAAATCAGGTGCAAGAGTTAGGGAGTAATACAGACAAAAATTGCTTACGATGTTACACGCGAAAAGCTCGTTTACCCGATGTGAGATCCGACTCGGCGAATCTGATTTGGAAGTCGTCCATCATCGTCACGGTGGATCTAGTAGATGTGCTTCGATCTCAGAGGAACATGTAAAATCTTCTTCATAATTTTTCTAAAGGTGTCCGTCCCACAGTTATCTGCGCAGAAGTTCCATAAAACCATATCTACGTCCTAATTTCTTATTTTATGTTATAGCACGTGGTTTTTTGGGTTCAAGTCCCGGGTAAGGTATGTGTATATTCGTAATTGTCTCACTACTGTTTCATAAGTTTCTGGTTTCATTTCTAAAGTTATTGCTTTTCAAGACAAGTCAAATCCTTCCTACTAACTCAACTTTTAAGAAATGATTTATAAATTAATTGCATCCATGTTAAGGAAAGTAGGCTCATTAGTTATTTCAGTAACTTCTTGTTTCATTTCCTTTAATTTATCATTAAAATTGAATTTTGTTTTAATTCGTCTCTAATCGTAGGGGTTTCCCTAAAAAAAAAAACGATATCATCGAGTATATTCTACTATATAATTATTTAGAAAGGACACTTAATTATTTCGCAATGTGGAATACATTTTTGTAGGGCTCTCGAGAGCTCTATTCGCGATATCTTCACACTTTTCTAATAGAATTTCCAGATAATCATTCCATATATGACGTGTTTTGTTGTTTCCTAAATACGTCATGTATCACAAGCGTTTTATACTTCTGTAAACGTAATAATATCTTATTTTTGTTAAAGTGAACGTTTATTTTATCTTTAAATTATAATATTTAATTTATAACTGGTATAATTAAAAGCAGAGTGAAAACAGGCGTGTTGTTAGTACCCAGTAAAAAAAATTCTCATGCAATATATGATATAATTGAGTACGCATAAATGCTGTCCCTTTGGTGTGATTTTATAGTCTTAGTTAAGCTTTGTTTGCATGAGGTGGAGGAATAGTCTGATAGTAATAGCTGAGCAGANGGTGTCCGTCCCACAGTTATCTGCGCAGAAGTTCCATAAAACCATATCTACGTCCTAATTTCTTATTTTATGTTATAGCACGTGGTTTTTTGGGTTCAAGTCCCGGGTAAGGTATGTGTATATTCGTAATTGTCTCACTACTGTTTCATAAGTTTCTGGTTTCATTTCTAAAGTTATTGCTTTTCAAGACAAGTCAAATCCTTCCTACTAACTCAACTTTTAAGAAATGATTTATAAATTAATTGCATCCATGTTAAGGAAAGTAGGCTCATTAGTTATTTCAGTAACTTCTTGTTTCATTTCCTTTAATTTATCATTAAAATTGAATTTTGTTTTAATTCGTCTCTAATCGTAGGGGTTTCCCTNTCTTGTTTCATTTCCTTTAATTTATCATTAAAATTGAATTTTGTTTTAATTCGTCTCTAATCGTAGGGGTTTCCCTTAAAAAAAACGATATCATCGAGTATATTCTACTATATAATTATTTAGAAAGGACACTTAATTATTTTGCAATGTGGAATACATTTGTGTAGGGCTCTCGAGAGCTCTATTCGCGATATTTTCACACTTTTCTAATCGAATTTCCAGATAATCATTCCATATATGACGTGTTTTGTTGTTTCCTAAATACGTCATGTATCACAAGCGTTTTATACTTCTGTAAACGTAATAATATCTTATTTTTGTTAAAGTGAACGTTTATTTTATCTTTAAATTACAATATTTAATTTATAACTGGTATAATTAAAAGCAGAGTGAAAACAGGCGTGTTGTTAGTACCTAGTAAAAAAAATTCTCATGCAATATATGATATAATTGAGTACGCATAAATGCTGTCCCTTTANCTCATGCAATATATGATATAATTGAGTACGCATAAATGCTGTCCCTTTAGTGTGATTTTATAGTCTTAGTTAAGCTTTGTTTGCATGAGGTGGAGGAATAGTCTGATAGTAATAGCTGAGCAGAGCTCCAGAAAAGATGGAAGAAACCAAGGAAAATTTTGTGGGTATATCTCAAGACAATCTAGAATTCAAACCAGCCAGCGTGGACTTAATTTTCTTTTGCAACTCTTTCACGTTTTATTAGACATCCCTTAGCAGGAATCTGGACGAGAAAGCCAAACCTGTAAGTAAACAAAGGCCTAATCCCCGTGCCACCTGGAGTGTTGTAGGACCGGGGCAACAAGCAACGAACAAAACAGCTGATGCTCAGGTATTCAGAGGACTGTGGATTCCTGCAGGTTAGTTGAACCCATCAAAGTCTCCTGTCTCTAGTCATAAAAATTCCATATTAAATTGTCCTAATAACTCCACAATGTCGCTTAACACATTAATGCTTGCACTTATGTACTGACGTTTAAGGGTTCTGCCTGCCTGGTGCTTGAACTGCGTTGCAGGCTGTTTGAAATCCTGGTTTTATGACGAAACTATTAAACGTGCTTTCAATATGTGTACCTACGAAAAGATATCATACCCTGAGTGAGGATGGAATGGTTTATTAAAGTTACCACACGTTCTGTAAATATAATTTTGGAGCCCACCAATATAGTTAAAAACTGCTTTTTCAGACTGCTGTATCATAAAACATACCAGCCGGACACGAGCCAAACTACGATAGGAGCTTGTATTGAATTTTGGTACAGACTTTTCATAAATAAAATTATACGANATGACGAAACTATTAAACGTGCTTTCAATATGTGTACCTACGAAAAGATATCATACCCTGAGTGAGGATGGAATGGTACATTAAAGTTACCACACGTGCTGTAAATATAATTTTGGAGCCCACCAATATAGTTAAAAACTGCTTTTTCAGACTGCTGTATCATAAAACATACCAGCCGGACACGAGCCAAACTACGATAGGAGCTTGTATTGAATTTTGGTACAGACTTTTCATAAATAAAATTATACGGTCACCGCTGAAAGTCCTATAGGTACACGCAGCACTACGAGAAAACTGCACGGCAGTTCAGAGCCTTGCGCGTAGCGACGATGACGCTCTTGTAGCGCGCGCCAAGTGTAACCCTAATAGCTGCTACGACTTTTGGCAAAAAAAAAAAAAAAAA
>NQII01007966.1:0-36576 GCA_002778355.1 Clitarchus hookeri | reverse complement strand
AAAAGAGAGAAAAACGGTACAGGCAGGCGGGACTCGTAAGGTAAGTTATAAGTGAGTCGCCCATATGAACCACCGCAGAAAAGCAGTTCTGTTGGTCTCTATAATACTTACTAATTACCACCGCCCTATTCGTGTCACGTGACACCAAACACGCTTACTGTACTTCTCAACGTTCATTAGTCGCTGGTCATCAGCCACTGCGATAACGAGATTATTTTGGCTCCAAACCAGTGCCTTCTTTTATGCAAAATAATTTACAATTAATCGTGTTATTTTATTGTTGCTGTGTTGTGGCGTTTTTATAAGATTCACAAGAGTAACATCGAGCCTACATCGGCGAGAACCTTGTTTTCAAGTCGAAATTATTTTCTTCAAAATAACGTTGCCTGAACTACACACGAGCGTAGTCTACAAAATATCAATTGCCGCACGTGCACAGTCAGTTATTGCATGCAGTGAATGCACAAACGAAATGCTTAAAGAAACTATGCAGGACTTCGAAGTGCACGGCAGTAATGAATACCTTGCTTGAAGAGTCGATGGGTAGACGCACCAGCTTTTTGCTGAAAGAAACCACAAAGAGTTGCACTGGTTTAGTTCAGATCCACTTTCGTGATTTGATGATATCAATTGTCATGCATCTTCGGTGTCTGCCCGCGAAATACAGATAACCAGTGTCCGAGTAACTTGATTGTTATTGGACCAGTCAGGTAAGAAAATACTTTCTCACAAAGACACACGGCCAATGATCAAAGGAAAGTTGCAAGGGGAGATAATGTAGAAAGATTAGGGCTGCTCTGAACATAGAGGCCTTGAGAGCCGATGAGGGTGAAAAGAGATGAGTATGGAGCAGTGCCAGAGTGTAAGGGCAGGGGAAACGGGAGATCCCCGAGAAAACCTGCTGACCAGCGACATCATCCGGCACGATTACCACGGGAAAAAATCTGAGAGCGACTCCGCCGGGAATCGAACCCGAGTTGCAAGTGTGCCCGGAGAGTAGTGAAGTCTACCCTGTGTGTAAATCTTTTAGCGAAAAACAGGTAGCCCTAGCGATGGGGTATTAGATGTGCGTCACTATGCCGTCCTTTATGTACAGTCACATTTCTGTACTTCGTAAATGAAAACCAGCTTTAACCGTTTTACATAGTTGCGGTATGCTATAACTGGGTCGCTGCACACAGGGTCGGATCCAGCCATTTACAAAAAGCAGGAAGGCATTTGCCATGCACAAGACCTTATGTTTATATTGTTAGAAGATACCTTAAGGGGCGTGTCCAAGTTCGTGAGGAATGAAAGCCTTACTGAAAAAAAACTAATTTCGATTTTTTATTTATTTATAATGATATAATTATACACCCGGCTATTATTTTCAACATTAAAATATCTATCTCATCTATTCGTCTTGTTATTCTCGGTGATTACAATATTTAATGCCTATCTCAATTCTTATAAAAGTCCATATCAATGTCTCTATATTGGTTACAGCCACTTAATTTACACTCATTGTTTACATATATTCAATCTGTCTATTGCCATCATTCCAAATGTCAGTCACTCACGCATCCAGTTCAATAGCCTCGTTCGTCAGTCTCACTCTTCACTGTACCGATGCTCGCAGTCCGCAGACTTCACTATCGCTCGTATCTGTTGTCGTCAATCGTAGCTTTCCTGGCCCGTCGCTNTTTATGCAAAATAATTTACAATTAATCGTGTTATTTTATTGTTGCTGTGTTGTGGCGTTTTTATAAGATTCACAAGCGTAACATCGAGCCTACATCAGCGAGAGCCTTGTTTTCAAGTCGAAATTATTTTCTTCAAAATAACGTTGCCTGAACTACAAACGAGCGTAGTCTACAAAATATCAATTGCCGCACGTGCACAGTCAGTTATTGCATGCAGTGAATGCACAAACGAANACGAGCGTAGTCTACAAAATATCAATTGCCGCACGTGCACAGTCAGTTATTGCATGCAGTGAATGCACAAACGAAACGCTTAAAGAAACTATGCAGGACTTCGAAGTGCACGGCACTAGTAATGAATACCTTGCTTGAAGAGTCGATGGGTAGACGCACCAGCTTTTTGCTGAAAGAAACCACAAAGAGTTGCNAGTAATGAATACCTTGCTTGAAGAGTCGATGGGTAGACGCACCAGCTTTTTGCTGAAAGAAACCACAAAGAGTTGCACTGGTTTAGTTCAGATCCACTTTCGTGATTTGATGATATCAATTGTCATGCATCTTCGGTGTCTGCCCGCGAAATACAGATAACCAGTGTCCGAGTAACTTGATTGTTATTGGNATCAATTGTCATGCATCTTCGGTGTCTGCCCGCGAAATACAGATAACCAGTGTCCGAGTAACTTGATTGTTATTGGCCCAGTCAGGTAAGAAAATACTTTCTCACAAAGACACACGGCCAATGATCAAAGGAAAGTTGCAAGTGGAGATAATGTGGAAAGATTAGGGCTGCTCTGAACATAGAGGCCTTGAGAGCCGATGAGGGTGAAAAGAGATGAGTATGGAGCAGTGCCAGAGTGTAAGGACAGGGGAAACGGGAGATCCCCGAGAAAACCTGCTGACCAGCGACATCATCCGGCACGATTACCACGGGAAAAAATCTGGGAGCGACTCCGCCGGGAATCGAACCCGAGTTGCAAGTGTGCCCGGAGAGTAGTGAAGTCTACCCTGTGTGTAAATCTTTTAGCGAAAAACAGGTAGCCCTAGCGATGGGATATTAGATGTGCGTCACTATGCCGTCCTTGATGTACAGTCACATTTCTGTACTTCGTAAATGAAAACCAGCTTTAACCGTTTTACATAGTTACGGTATGCTATAACTGGGTCGCTGCACACAGGGTCGGATCCAGCCATTTACAAAAAGCAGGAAGGCATTTGCCATGCACAATACCTTATGTTTATATTGTTAGAAGATACCTTAAGGGGCGTGTACAAGTTCGTGAGGAATGAAAGCCTTACTGAAAAAAAACTAATTTCGATTTTTTATTTATTTATAATAATATAATTATACACCCGACTGTTATTTTCAACATTAAAATATCTATCTCATCTATTCGTCTTGTTATTTTCGGTGAGTACAATATTTAATGCCTATCTCAATTCTTATAAAAGTCCATATCAATGTATCTATATTGGTTACAGCCACTTAATTTACACTCATTGTTTACATATATTCAATCTGTCTATTGCCATCATTCCAAATGTCAGTCACTCACGCATCCAGTTCAATAGCCTCGTTCGTCAGTCTCACTCTCCCCTGTAACGATGCTCGCAGTCCGCAGACTTCACTATCGCTCGTATCTGTTGTCGTCAATCGTAGCTTTCCTGGCCCGTCGCTTCGCTGTCTTCACACATCTGGCGCTAAAGGTCGCACAATCCCCCAAACTCTAAACTGCCTTCTCGGAGGTCCGCTACAGTTCAAGTAGTCTCGCTGGCCCGATCTCGAAGTTTTCCATCTCCCCGAGTTATGCTGATAGAGGCAAGGGCGATCATCAGAACATTGTTTCGACGATAACTCCAGAACTTCAATCTGCACAAGGACGGGAGCGCAGGAGTCCCGATAGGCTTATCGCGGCGGTTTGCATGTGCAAATATCAGTGCACTCCTAGAGTTACCAACCGCCACTAACACACTGAATCGCTCTCTCGAGTGGGATGGGGCAAGGAAAGTGACGGAGAGCAGCAAGCATGTATCCATATATTTTATGTGCATGCATATATATATATATATATATATATATCAGTAAGTATTTATGACCTGATTACCTTAAATGGCAGCCAGTTTTCTTTCAATATTCACCGTTTTGGACAGACAGCTTCAATTTGTTTTCGGCAGACGCTAATTTGTTAGGTATTATAGATACATCTAGATACGTGGCCTGCAATGAGACTGTAGTTATTACTAAATAAAGTAAAATGCAACACAAATGAGTGATTGTAGTGCTGCTTTGCTTAACAACTGCCAACCCCGTTCGGTACAGTGCTAGTGCGAGTGCAAGTGATCCTGCGATAGAACTACATACATGTCTTAGATGTAGGTTATATAATGAAAAATATCTTTCTTTAATACAGAAGAAAATTTACAGAATCATAGATTTGCTGTTGTTAATATTTTATTTATAATTTTATTTGCGTTTATATTACTTTCCTTCAGAGATGAGAGAAATATTCAAGCTTGTTTTTGTTTACTATAAGGTAATTTTTTTGATACGAACGGAGAGGGTTAGGCTTAAGCGATATTAAACTTTATCCTTTGGGCTGTACATTTAAGTTTTTTGTACGCACATGTTTTCTCAACGTAAACATTCACAAAACAATATATTCTGCAGTTATGATACTGCAACTGTCCGCATGCAGACCTTCAATGTCATTTCGAGGTCCAGTTAATTCTCTAAATTACTAACCTCAATTCACCCCAAGAAATGACATTATTTTATTTCCCGATTTACTACACGTCATAATTTTCCTTATCAAAAACAGTCAATTACGGATAGACAAAGTGGCCGCGTGGTAAAAATCATAGTCTGATATTAAAAAGAGCTACTTGTTTGAGTTTCGGTGCCAACTATGCATTATCTATTGTAAATACATTTTACTGCTGAACTGCTGTAACGACAATACAAGATTATCCTTGTCACTATGTCGGTCAAACAAACATTTCGTTTGTGGTAAGTCTTCTTAGCAGTACTTCATATTTAACCAACATTTTATTTGCGGCTATAAACAATGTGTTGGAGCACAGAAACTGGTTTTAGAGGGAGGGGGTAGGCCAGAATAGGTGCCACCCCATTTTTCTTTCTAATTCTCCCGTGGTTGCACAGGAAGTGGCTTCAATGGTTTGCACTGTGAATGGAAGAAAACAGCGTGCAATGAATAAAAACCTTCACATGTGGGAGGTATCAGTCATTATTGAGACTACATTCCGATAACTAAATTCCAATAACCAGATTACAATAACTACATTTTAACAACTGCACTTCAATAACTACATTACTGTTTCCACACAATATCCTTTGTAACACATTCCAGCTGCGTGACGTCCAGCAAAACGAAGTAACTGCAAATAACTTTTTTCCTTCATAGATGGCACCACAAGTCAAGATGGCCACCGGCCATAGCACTCGCAACAGTTGGCGCTAAGTTTGAATTTGAAACCAAGTACATACACTAAGCGACATAAACCAAAACAAAGCTAAACATACCGTCCACCAAAAAAAAAACATTTTTAAGCAAAATAGAAAATCAGTACAATGCCACAATGATATATGTGGTTCTCAGTGAATGGGTAGGCGATACTTGATATCGGAGCGCTCCACTGTTCGATATTGAGACTTAATGGTGGCCACCCTGCAAACTCCATTCTTGCCCGCATGTAGAACTGCAACACCCCCAAGCCACCTCTGCAGGGGTGGAAAGTGGTCTTCCTTGACAAGGACACGATCGCCAATCTGCATCTCGCCTTCATTCTTGGTTCACTTGCCAGGTGGTTGTACTGTGTAGGTATTCTTGTGCCATATCTGCCAGATATGTTGAGTAGCACACTGTACCAGCTACCACCGGTCAAATATCTTTGACTGGATCTCTTTGAGGTCTCAAGCTGGAGGTGCTGTCAGGGTGGTGCTCACGAGGAAGTGTGCTGGTGTCAGGGCCTCTAAGTCATCTGGATCTGATGAAATGGCACACAGTAGACGTGAGTTAAGGACTTCTTCAATCTGGGCAAAGAGAGTAGACAGATCTTCAAAGGTAAGAACCTGCTGGCCTAAAACTCTTTTCAGATGGTACTTTGCAGATTTGATGGCTGCCTCCCACAACCCACCAAAATGTGGTGCAAATGGAGGATTGAGGTTCCACTGAATACCACGAGTGGCAAGGGTATCCGCAACACACTGCAAGTTGGCACTCTTCCTTAAGAAATTCTTTAGATCATTGAAATAACGACGTGCGCTGGTAAAGTTTGTTCCGTAGTTGGAAAATACATTTTTACAAAGACCGCACCTAGCAGTAAATTTTAATAATGCGTCAAGTAAAGCTGCGGTGCTCAAAGAAGAAATAACTTCTAAATGAACTGCCTTTGTTGCCAAGGAAACAAATAGGCACAAGTAAGCTTTTGACACAAGACTGTTCCGAACATGCGACTGTTTAATTTTGAACAGGCCCCATAGTCAACAGCAATGTTTAGAAATGGCCTCACTTGTAGAACCCTACTTGTTGGATTATTCCCCTTCAATAGCTTGTATTGGTGACCCTGAACCTGCAGCTCTTTATACAACTGTGGACCCTGACCTTGACAGAGCCATTCCCTGCCACAATTCAGTACTCGCAACGAATTGCTGCATGTGTGGCATTGGAACCAGCATGGTGGTGTACGAGATGATGATAATCAATTACCAAATTTGTCACAAAATTCCTCTTGGGTAGCAAGATTTAATGTTTTCTGTTGTAAGTTAGGTGTGAATTTTGTAAACGTCCACCCACACGCAGAATGCCATCGTAAACCAAGAATGGATTCAACTTTCAAATACCAGTACCAGAGGGGCATTCACCCTCTGAAATTAAACATTCAATCTTCGAGCTGAAACATTCTCGTTGAACCTGCCTTAGGCACATCTTCTTAGCAGCATCAAGTTCTATGACAGTAAGAGGATCAGTGTTTCGACACCCTTGTGACACATTCAGGTTTGAAATGAATCCTAATACATAAGCAAGCACTCTCTGAAACTGTTATCAGGGAGAGAACCTAGAGAAGCTTGCGAGGAGGTTTGGCTCACAATGTCCAACCAATGAAACTACCTTGTGCTACTTTAGCTCTTATTCACCTTTATGAATACTGGTCACCACTTCTCCACATGGCCATGATTCCTTTTCAGATACTAACCAACAAGGTCCAGTTCACCAAAGTGTGTGTGTGTCAGTAACTCTTGGGGCGAGAGTCCTCTGGAAGCCCAGTCTGCAGCATTGTCAGAAGAAGGCATGTGTCTCCTCTGGACTATAATGTAGCTCTCTTGAATGGGAGCGACTCTGTTTGTTACAAATGTTTTCATACGATGAGGAGGAATACTGATCCAGGCGAAGACCATTGTATAATCACACCATGCAGTAATACAGCTAATGTAGATATGTTTTGAAAGGGTCGAAATTACTGACTCAAGTAACTTAATGAGTAAATGTGCAGTCTGCAATTCAAATCGAGGAAACATGAATGTTTTTAGTGGTACAACACAGGATTTAGCCAGAAGCAGGTGTGTCTTCACTTCACCTTGATGGGCAGNAATGTTTTTAGTGGTACAACACAGGATTTAGCCAGAAGCAGGTGTGTCTTCACTTCACCTTGATGGGCAGTATGTACGTACACAACAGTTACATAACCTTTATTGGATGCATCGCTAAAGCCATGAAGCTGATATTCTGATTGTGGTGCTGACACAAGACAAGGTATAGACAGTTTTCTGAGAACACTCAGTTGGCAGATGAAAGCCTATTAGTCCTCCAGCACATCTCGAAGTGAAGCTTCATCCCATGACACCCAACAGCCACAGTGTTTGGAGTAAAATCTTCGCTCGAATGACAACTGGAGTAAGCCACCCTAGTGGGTCACACAACCTAGCAATGTCTGAAATAATATCTCGCTTGGTGAATGTTGTGCAGGTTGATTGAAAATCATATGAAAACACATCCAACCTTGAGTCCTACTGGATACCAAGTACCTTTATCACTTAACTATTTTCTGGAAAATTCAGTGGACTTTCTCGGTGGTTCTCAGGTACTGCATCTAAGNATGTTGTGCAGGTTGATTGAAAATCATATGAAAACACATCCAACCTTGAGTCCTACTGGATACCAAGTACCTTTATCACTTAACTATTTTCTGGAAAATTCAGTGGACTTTCTCGGTGGTTCTCAGGTACTGCATCTAAGACAACTTGGCTATTACTGGACCATTTTCTTAATTCAAATCTCCCTTGCTTTAGGAGAATTATCACTTCCTGCTGTAACTTGAGGGCTTCTGCAACTAATGCTACACCTGTCATTACATCGTCCACGAATACTTCTTCCATCACGACCTTAGCTGCCTTGGGATACATACCAACACGCCACCTTCCTCAACTGCATGCTGTTATAAGGTTCTCATAGCCAAAATTAGGTGCAGCTATCCCGTAAGTGACAGTGTCAAGTTGGAATTCACATATTGGCCAATCGGAGGACATAAACCACATAATTATTTGATAAGGTGCATCCTCTGGATGTACACACACCTGTCGATACATTTNTAATCGGAGGACATAAACCACATAATTATTTGATAAGGTGCATCCTCTGGATGTACACACACCTGTCGATACATTTTAGAAACATCTATGGACATTACAACAGGATTAAGATGGAAATGTGTAATAATGTCCACAATGTCATTCTGAAGTTAAGGTGCTGTCAGAAGAACATCATTAAGAGACCTTCCAGAAGTGGACGCTGCTGAAGCATCAAACACCACTCATAACTTGGTTGTTGAGCGGGATTCCTTTAACACATAGTGATGCAGGATGTAATAATGAGGAGTGTGTTCAACTCCATTCTCAAGCAGATGCATGTGTCCAAGTTATTTATACTCTAGCAAAAAATTGGAATACTCTCTTTTGGTTTCTGGATTGACTATGCAATCTGCATTCCAGTTGATGCAACCGTTTAACATCAAAAAGTCGGGAACTTTGGTTCCTTTTACTTGAAAGGTAGTCTCAGGACATATCTACCCTCTGGGTCTCGCGAATAGGTTTCAACAAAGTGACTCTCACATCCAATATCTTCTGAGCTACAATGTTAAACAGAAGGTACTTCCTCGCTTTCCCAAAACTCGCGAATGGTGTCTGTTAGGGAAGCCTCATATAGCACAAACAGCAAAACAACACCACTGGAGGCGGCAGCTGCAGTCTGACTGACTTTACCCATTAGAACCCAACCAAATATACTGTGAAGAGTAATGGGGAACTCATATGATGGTTGGTACCGCCCACCATTAAACACATCTGGGTATAGATTAGCACCCAAAAGAAGATCGATTGTCCCTAGATTACCAAACAATGGGTCAGCGAATTCCAAATGACAATTCACATCCCTCATGTGGTGAGGAAGTGGGATTCTGGGTAATTTGGAAGCTATATCCTTCAAGACTAGTGCATTGGTAAATAGTTGAGGCCCTTCACTTGTCGCAGATGTCAGAACACAAGTAACAGAACCATTGTTTGCAAGAACAATAGACTGGGCCAGCCCACAACAGGAACATGAGTCCTTTGGTGTTTTCACCCTAGCTTGCGGACACACTCTTCAGATATGAAAGAGCTCTGGAATCCTGAGTCAAGCAACACTCAAACCTTCTGCATCTTGCCACTTGAATCTTGTATTCTAACGACTGCTGCACCTAAGACGACAGTTGCCGACACATCAGTGGAAGAGGTAAGTCAGACTGCAGCTGCAGTATCCTCATTGGGAATGGAAGTAACTGCTTCTTGTGGTGTAGAAATATTTGGAGTTTGCTCCACTTTATGTGGGAAGACAGAGGTGTGAAGAAGGGAATGGTGTCTCCTACTAAAATAAAAACAGTTTCTCTTCGACTTACAATGCTTCACCACGTGGCTCTGCAAACAGTTGAAACACAACATCTTTCGTCACACCAACTCTATCATCTCATGAACTGACTGACCATTGAACATAGGAAACTTGTGAATTCGGTCCATATCCTCACAGGTCATGCAAATATCTTTTTCCACAGTTGCCAAGAATGAAGCTTTGATGTTTGTACCTGAAGTTACTATTTTCTTGGTTGTTTATTGTACAAAACTGGACCCTGATGATGAATAGTTAGCCATCACCAATGCCTTACAATGTGATTCCAGAAATTCGAGAAGCTGATCAAATGTAGGCATCTGAATGGTCATATGAGCTACTTCAAACTGGGCTCTTGAAATTGGATCAAGCTTTGGTAACACAAGGCTCCATTCAGTCACTGGCAGTTTTAGAATTATCGTGGCAGCCAAGATCTCCTTAAGAATATCCACCATATTCTGCAATTTGTCAGGAGAGACAGCAGCTAAGCGAGGGAGTTACATAATATTTTCCCAATTCAACGTAGCTATTGCTCTGACATTCTGGTACCTTTCAGTCAATGTTTGTCATGCTAGATTATAATTTTCCTCAGAAAGTGGAAGTGTTTTAATAAGGTTGTATGGCTCACCTGAAACTGACGTAAGGAGATACTGATGCTTCTCCACCGCAGCGAGGGCCTTGTTGTTATGCACCAGCGAGGTGAACAAATCATAAAAGGTAGGCCAGACTGTAAGCAACCCCTTAAAGGTAGGCAACTGCAATTTTAGTAACTTTACATTGGACGAGGCTCTGATGAGGTGATATTGCTGTTCTCATCCTACTTCTTGGATCACAACAAGTTTGTTGAGAACTTCTTGTATTCCATAGTAGGCCTCGTCAAACTCCTCGAGCTCCCTCTCACTGGCTTCAGACTCTGCAAATGACGCAGTTTCCGATACACGAACAGCAAGTTGCAGATGGCTTGCCTTGAAGGCTGTTTTCAGCTNGACTCTGCAAATGACGCAGTTTCCGATACACGAACAGCAAGTTGCAGATGGCTTGCCTTGAAGGCTGTTTTCAGCTGCTGCAAATGGCAGCATGTCGCCTTGAAAAGTCCCGCCCGACACTGACTGCTGTCTACTTCATCGGCCAAGATCAGAAATCTGTGTATACGGCACTTCACGAGGCACAAATGTGTCTTCAATTGGTGTTGAGACATTTTCACTATTTCATGCCGCGGTTCAAAAAATGCCGGCCGGGTGAAAACATAAACATAAACAATTACGATTATGGTTGGTACACCGCGTGGCTAACCTCAAAAAAGCTCTCGTTCACCGTGAATCGCGAAAATGATAAACACGACACTTATTGCATAACAGAAGTCTAGTGATTAAATACAATGGTGCACTAAATAGTAATTTCAGTGCCACACAAAAACCGATTCCGCACACAAAAGAATACCGAAAACACGTCCACTGTTTACGGTAATTATAGATTAAACTCTGCATGGTGGCTCAAATAACGCATATCCAGCCCGGATCACCATACAATGTATCCACGCAATATCCTTTGTAACATATTCCAGCTGCATGACGTCCAGCAAAACGGAGTAATGGTAACTAACTGTTTTCCTTCATAGATGGCAACACAAGTCAAGATGGCTACCGGCCATGGCACTCGCAACAGTTGGCGCCAAATTTGAATTTGAAACCAAGTGCGTACACTAAACGACACAAACCAAAACAAACCTAAACCATTACAATAACTACATTCCAAGAACTTCATTCCAATAACCCCATTACAATAGATTCATTCCAATATCTACATCCAAACAACCAGATCCCAGTAACTGCATACAATAACTATATTACAATAACTTCATTCCAATAAACACATTCAATTAACCACATTCCAACAACTTCATCACAATAACTAAATTCAAATAACCACATTCCAATAACTACATTACAATAACTACAATGCAATAATTACATTCTAATAACAACATTCCAATAACAACATTCCAATAACTACATTCCAATAACATCAAGTACAAACACATTATTATTGATACCGAAATATGTCACAGCATTATATCAATTATAGTACAGTCCCACACAAAAATTGTTCATTGCAACGCTTAAAGCAATATGGGATATCCAAAGAAACGCTCGGAGCAGCATCGTCGAGCCTAGCAGACTTTCGGAATGGTGATAATAGGAGTTTTCCACGTGCTGCACAATGGTAATTGCGTGATTGGTTTTGTTTTCACCAACTTTGTGGGATTTTATTCTGCACGTAGCTTATGAATATAGAACAAATATTGAAGGGGAGAAACTGTTTAATAAGATACACATAATATATAGTTAATTTAGGCAAAAATATGCACACACATTAATATTGCATGTGTGCATGGCATCCAATCATATCAAAACATAATTTCACTATACACGAAAGTATTAGTTTTTTGTTCATAACAATACAGTATGTGAGAATCGCCTACACGGATTCTGGAATGTTTAACAGGTAAGTTTTGTATGGGGGTAAAGTTTAATTGGCTTATTTATTATGTGTGGGTAGGCCCGGTAATACTTTTTGTAGAAGATTCTGCTTATAAATAAAACATATTTCAGCATGTCATGTTTCCGTATGCTGCTTATTTGTCAGTTAAAAATACTGCACCCGGAAAAGGTTCGGAAATTCGCCGCTAGATCTCAGCAACTTTGCTTTGCATCACTCATACTATTTGTGACTAATAGGGNGAAAAGGTTCGGAAATTCGCCGCTAGATCTCAGCAACTTTGCTTTGCATCACTCATACTATTTGTGACTAATAGGGTTAAAACAATGGATAAAGTATATATTTTTGGAATCTTTCTAGCAGTACTTGGTGAGACATGATGACGTTTCAGCGCACTCGTACAGGAAGAACATTCACTGATCAGAAAAGCCTGGCAAAGAACGTGTCGCCGGGAAGGTGAATGACGCAAGGTCGGGGCGATAACCGGATGACTATCAGGCGCCAATAAAACTCTAATCAGCACGGAAAACGGCCGCCTTATAAATAAACCACGGGCGTCCCGTCTCGTCTGAATATGGTAGCGTGCGCATGCGCAGAGGAAGTTCCGTTTTCGTAGGCGGAGCAATATCACGGTAGTTTTGCCTACGACGATAATGCAGCTTACGTTTCGCACAAAACGTGCTTCTATCTACAGGCAATACGTCAAAAGTCGTTATACATACAATAATTGGGCGTAAAAATGTTTCGCCTGCTCATATAACCTAAAAGTAATTTATTCTATACGCAGCAAAAATTAAAACCGATGGTTCTACAATCAGAGGACTGGTTTGCCTACACAGCAGTCATTCCACCTGAAAAGTATTAAACCTATAATTACCAGAATTAAAGAAGATATGACTACAGGTAATATAGTTGTTTCACCTACTAAGTTGTTCAGTGGTCATTTTGCCGGAGAGTGATTAATCTTGAAGCAGTAACACGCATGTTTTTGGATTTAAAAGTAGTAAGAAAATGGGGGTTCTGCGACACCTGGCTCCTAACTGGGGAGCCGGTAAACCATAGCGGCCATATTGGATGACGTCACGCGGAAACCTCCTGCTCTATCATTCCACCTCAACTCTTCAAGCTCTTGCATTCCAATTAGTTTCCTCACACTCTGTCATTCCTATGTTTTTTTTCTCATGCTCTCTCATTCCTTCCTGCCACACATCCGATCTATCCCTGAGGGGGTTCCTCATATTCCTTCCAGTCTGCTTTATTTCCTCTCTTGCCGTCCTTTCCTCGCCCTCTTTCCTTTCGCGTCCTCCATCTTTGATGTAATCACCATCGTCTGCTGTAAGCGGCCATTTTGAATTCCCACCACTAGTTGTTTGCTGTACGAGGTCAAATTTGATTCCCGCATCGGCCACCAGAGTGTGCTGGGACATCTTTAATTCTCGCACATGCTGCTAGTCGGCTGCTGTAGGTGGCCATATTTGAATCCCACGCCCGCCACCAAAGTGTTTGAAGATCCACAGTTCGCGGCAAGGAGCGCTGGTATTGGTGTGGCCATTTTGTGCATGTGTGATGGCTTACTAGACGCCAGCAGGGGTGCGCTAGCAACGAGGAGGTAAGTTCAAACGGCTGCTTCCAGGAGTGCTGGGAATTTTTATTAGTCGGTATATGTTTCTAAACTCAAAAATGCATGGAGGGCATGAAGGATTGTTCCAGCACACCTTGGACCGTCAGTCGGGCATCTTGACCACAATACCACTGTAACATCTAGGAGAATAGGATGTGTTGATGAATACGTATAAAGTTATTTCCATGGTGACATGTGGGGAAAAAATGAGGTGGACAGGCATCGATGCTATATATAAATATAAAATCACCATTGCACGGTTATGAAACGAAATAAAGTAAATATTCGCATCGCATCTCCAGACAATAAACCTCTCGCATAAAATACTCAAGGCATTGTACGGCACGCGCATGTACACACACCTCTTATATGTATAACATATATAAAAATTAATAGTGTGAAAAAAATACTGTCATTCCAACATTCAGAATAATAATTATGGATATACATAAAACAATTTGAACAGGTCGCATTTCTACATAAATGTTATATGTGTAAAGGTTTAATATATAGTTTTCGTATCTTCCTACTGGTTTCATCTTCCCTGGCACCCGGCAGGAGAAGAGTCCCATGCTCTGTCATTCCACCTTGATTTGCTCATATTTCTTCTGTTCTATTCCGCCTGATGTCCTGAAGAGGGACGAATCTCATGCTCTGTCGTTCCACCTGCGCGACACGGAGCGAAACCCGCCCACGTACGCTACCCTAGGATTGCACAGCACGTGCATCAAGTACGTCCTAAGCCCCCTTATAAGCATAGTTGTCTGTAATTTCCGATTTGTTTAAGATACAGCCACCAAATTAATAACGTTGGCATTACCACAACGAAGAAAAGGGCCGCAAGGTAAAGTATGTCCTACGCCCACTTATAAGTTAGTTGGTTGTAATTTCCACACTGTTTCAGATACAACCATAAAATTCATAACATAGGCATCACCCCCAACAACGAACGATCAGCAGGGTCAAGTATGCCCTATGTCCACTTATAAGCATAGTTGGCTGTAATTTCCGAACTGTTTCAGATACTCACCACATTCGTAACATAGGCATCACCTCCGACAAGGAAAATGATCGCATGGTAATTTATGCCCTAAGTGAACTTATAAGCATAGTTGACCATAATTTCCGAACCGTTTAAGATACAGCTACCAAATTCGTAACATAGGCATAACACACGACAAGGAAAATGACCGCAGTATCAAATATACCTTAAAAATATTTATAAACATAGTTTTTCAGTGTATAGCTGGTTGTTTAGTGTTACCCATGCTAGCGATCCCTCGGGCCATCGGCCGTTGTGTTTGACAGTCGGTGTTTGTTTATATTAATGTGTTTGTATTTACGCTTTCCCGAGACTATGTACATCATTCTCTCAGCGCATTTGTACATACATGGTTTTTGGTCTCATATAATTTTTTGTTGCTTGTTACCCATGCTAACATTTAATTATGTTTTTATATTTTCACATTTATATATACCACCTGGATATCGCTGTGCGAAGGGAGGGTACCTATCGCAGAGGTGATCCGAGTTGGTAGACACCTGCGGTAGCAGTCGACGAGGGTTATGGTGGGCGATAGTCGAGTGCATGCAGTCGATGCATATTAGTGTGCTACAGACCCTACACTCCTACATGCAATAGTAACTTTGTAATGCACTTTTACATATGCCTTTTTTTCTTCACATGTGTGAACAGTTTTTACTTGTTCCCGAACTTCAAAGGTTTTGAAATGCTTACCAACTATGCTTATAACGGGGCTTAAAGCCTACTTATCCTTATATTCTTGATTGCAGTTGGAAGTGATGTCTGTGGTATGAATTTGGTGGTCGTGCCTTCGGTGGNCTACTTATCCTTATATTCTTGATTGCAGTTGGAAGTGATGTCTGTGGTATGAATTTGGTGGTCGTGCCTTCGGTGGGTTGGAAATGTTGGGCAACTATGCTAATAAGAGGGCTTAAAGTGTATTTCTTCCATCACCCTGCTTTTCATCGGAGGTGATGACTATGATTTGAATTTTGTGACTATAGCTACTGTGAGTGGGACATGGCCTGCAACTATGCTTTTACGATGGGCTAAGGTGTACTTAATCTTGCGAACCTTTTCGTCGTCTGAAGTGATGCCTATGTTATGAAATTGGTGGCTGTATCTTAAACATCTCTGAAATTACAGCCAACCATGCTTATAATTAGGCAAGAGTTATACTTGAACCAACCTCCCTGCTCGTTGCTGGGTGTGCTACCTATGATATAATTTTTATGGCTNAACCAACCTCCCTGCTCGTTGCTGGGTGTGCTACCTATGATATAATTTTTATGGCTATATCTTCACTAACGCGCCAGGAAAGCGTTTCCGACCATGCATTGCTATGTGATTTCCAATCGTCTAGGTGTACTCTCCTGAAAGTTTGTAACCGCTCTACTGATACATCCTGTATATCATGCATATAGGCCTATATGTATATATATATAAATTAAGTATTAAAATAAACAAACTTTTTATTCGCAAGTGTACTCGGTCTGTTATATACCGGTACCAAAAAAATAGGCTCAAGCTTAATTTATTGGCAACAGCTTTTTATGAGTATACGTNGCAACATGCAAGAAAATTAAAAAAAAAAAAAAAAAACTTTTTCCATTACTGAAAATAGAAATCAACTAATGAACGGCAAACTTTGTAATTTGATTTATTTTATGCATGCACGTTTGCTCCTACCTCTCGATGCACAACCCAACAGCGACATACTGCCAACCTCCAACATTAACCTAACAGACATAACGACAGAACATTAAAATGTGTAGATGGGAAAGGGGTGGGGGAGAATTTAAGTTATCCTTGTCCAGGGCGCCAGTCACCTAAGCATGTGGCCTGGATCCAGGTCGCAGCTTTGTCCTGCTCACAAATATCCTACTGGGCCGCGGTGGTGTAGTTGTTAGACTACTTGCCTCCTACCTAGGCGAACCGCCTGCCGGGTGCTCGAACTACGTTGCATTGTGTTTGAAATCCAGTTTTTTTACGAAACAATTAAACGTGCGTCCAATGTGCTCGTCTAAGAAAATAACGCACGCTTCAGACTATGCCTGCTATTTACTTCCAAGATGTAACGCACATCAGAAACACCATTTCACAGCACTCCAACATAACTAAAAACCGTTTTTTCAAAGCGCTATATCTCAAAATGTACGCGTTATATACTCACAGAAGTAATCAAGCGGCATTCATTGAAACTTGCTACAGAATTGACACCAATAAAATTATAGGGTCACTGCTGAAAGTCGCTTAGGTACACGCAGTACGACGAGAACACTGCTCGCCTATTTAGAGCCCTGCGTGCAGCGGCGATGCTTGGCGCATTTGTATAGTCCATCTCATATATGAAGGCCGCATCTCATATATGACGATCGCCATGCCAATGTTTACTTTACGTTTATGTATCCATTCGCCATCAACTGGTGCGTCAAGTGAAGGCTTTGATGTGACGAGTCAGCGCGTCCAGGAGGTGCTGCTTCGTGCAGCAATTTGTGAACTACTTGGGTGGTGCGGCAGGTGGGGAGAGAGGTCTCGAAACGGAGTTTGGAGGGCGTGTAGGGTCGTTCGTAAGCGCTGTACACGAAATATATGTTAATTTAAAAATTACGCAGAGCTCGCAAAAAATAAAACTATTAGTATCGGTTCGTAAAAGTATTCTACGAACGCTTTCCGAGCTCGTAATACTTCGCAAAAGATCCAATAGATGATGTGTACAACAGGTCAGAGTGATTTCGGAGCCACTTAATTTAGTCAATAGATAGTGTCTTGTGAAGTTGGCTGGTGTTATATTACTGGCTGGGAACGAAACGTATTTGAAATATATATCGTCACATTATTAGAGAAAATCATTCAGCAATATTATGCAATATCTCTGTACACTTTTGGAATCAATATCAAGCACGTAAGGAAAGCGGGGTTGGAGAGGGCGGGATACGTCGTGAAAAAGGGATTTGAAATTTCGTTTGATTTGGATACGGATAGTTTTAATTGTGCCTTTAATTTTGAACACTTATACATTTCTACTTTAGCAGAAAGTTTAGTTTCTAACACTAAAAACCACTGTTTTATGACCACGTAAAATAAAATGTATTAATTAACATAGGAACTGTTTCTTATCGCGCGTATTTTCGGCTGATCTAATGTGCGTCTGCAGTGCACTCAGAATAGGCAACGTAATATGAACTTTTGTTCGTTCGTGCATCAGCTGATACAGGATTCTGTAAATGGCACGTTGTTTGGTTCGAATACGTCAATTGTCACTCACTGACAGTCAGAATCTGGCCAACTTACATTAAATGAATCATAGCCCGTGCCAATGTAATCCTTGTAGCTCCTGCGCTACTTGGCCTCAAACGCGGAATAAACTCCAGGCAGGTGGGCCCCTTAGGAGACGCCCAAATCTCTTCACTCACTCACAAATACCCTACAGCCTGAAAGCGCCATGGCGCGAAGGGCGGCAGTCGGCGAGGACGGATGGGGCACGCCGAAAATGCCGTGGGTTTGGGGACGAGGTGTAAAAAGGGACGCGGAGCCTCGTTCGGTGACGTCACGAAGAGGTCAGGGGGCAGGCAGGAGAAATGTCATCGACCTCTTGGCGGAGGCCGAACAGCGAGGCACGGGCCAAGCACGCACACACGCAGATACGCACGTACGCATGCGCGTGTGCGAAGCCTTCGCCGAGAAGCGCGGCGGCCAGCGGGCTCTGCAGAGTCACGCACGCGCCAGCTAAGCTGCGCACAGAACCCGCGAGCGTACAGAGGCCGAGTGGCGAAGGACCAACCAACCCCCTCGCTTTCGATCGTCTCTCAAGACCTCGCTGTTAAAGAACCGCCCAAATCTCTTCACTCACTCACTCGCTTTTGACGTGAATACGTATATCCGTACGTCCAGAGTAAAGTGTTGTGCGAATATTCGGTAAACCAAAACGAAAACCAAAAATGACAACTTTAATTTTTGTTTCGATAAGAAATTTGGTTGCTGAAAGTTGTAACGAAATGAAAATTCTCGATTTCAATGAATATTCTGGTGTTTAATGAAGGTTTGTTTATTGCACCAGCAAAGAAAATTTTTGCGTGTAAGTCATTTTTAAAAAATCATTTTTTATAACTAAAATAACTACATAAAACGGACATTTAAGTGTAGACAAGAACCCCTGTAGTAAATACTCTATATNAATCATTTTTAAAAAATCATTTTTTTTATAACTAAAATAACTACATAAAACGGACATTTAAGTGTAGACAAGAACCCCTGTAGTAAATACTCCATATCCTAAATTTTTTTTTAGTTAGGTTTTGCAAGTAATTCGTTACAATAAATAACTTGCTAAAATTTTATAAATTCGTTAAACTTTCTTTAAGACTGAGCTCTTACATTATTTTCCATTNATCCTAAATTTTTTTTTAGTTAGGTTTTGCAAGTAATTCGTCACAATAAATAACTTGCTAAAATTTTATAAATTCGTTAAACTTTCTTTAAGACTGAGCTCTTACATTATTTTCCATNTACAATAAATAACTTGCTAAAATTTTATAAATTCGTTAAACTTTCTTTAAGACTGAGCTCTTACATTATTTTCCATTTTAGTATTCAGCTAAATGTAAGTTGATAACATATCCTTAATTTTCATTTCATAAAAAAAAAATAGTCAGTTTCGCACAATCCTATGCAGAGCAACATTTCAATCCGGCTTGAACTTGGAGTATAAAGCTGATCGCGACACATAAATGAGTAGGAGGGGTTTGGAACGTGTAATTCATATCAAGCTCGAGCATTTTGCGGAAGACAACAGCGTTGTTTAATATGTGCGTGCGTAATGTGTTTCAGGGGGATTGAGGACGAGGGGGATGGGTGGGTAAAATTACAATAAAAATTGTTTTGCTTGTTCATTGTTACTTGTAATGATTTGTGTATACAAACGCCACTCTATTTTTTCTGAACATAAGGAGAAAATAAGCAGACTTCATTTAAAATTCAGTAGATTTAGTATAATTTCTTGTATGGGCGATTTACGGTAAAGTGAGCACTTTTGGAAGCCGTCTCATTTGGAATAAAAGTCAATAAATATTTTTTTTGTAGCCTTAGTCGTTGACTTTCAAGTCAGTGAAATATATACACTGTGTTTATTACTCACAAGGCAATATTTATTTTAAAAAGTGATGNCGTTGACTTTCAAGTCAGTGAAATATATACACTGTGTTTATTACTCACAAGGCAATATTTATTTTAAAAAGTGATGAAATGAAAAAAAATAACTGATAGCAAAAAAGTAACCGGGGCCTCAAAAGTGCTCACTTTACCGTGGACAGTACATATCTGTCAATAGTCAGGAGTGTAGAATGTAAAATCAGTAGATCTACCGAGAAATCAGAAGACTTGGCATCAGGNCGTTGACTTTCAAGTCAGTGAAATATATACACTGTGTTTATTACTCACAAGGCAATATTTATTTTAAAAAGTGATGGAATGAAAAAAAAAACTGATAGCAAAAAAGTAACCGGGGCCTCAAAAGTGCTCACTTTACCGTGGACAGTATATATCTGTCAATAGTCAGGAGTGTAGAATGTAAAATCAGTAGATCTACCGAGAAATCAGAAGACTTGGCATCAGGCATTGTCCTCCAGATTGTCGGGGGAACTCCTTGGGGGACTCCGGACAACGTCACGAGTTGCAGCCAATAATTCCGCCGTAGCTCCCTCCCCTCAGGCGCTGTTCCGACCCCCGCGGCTCAAGTTCTGCGTGTGTGGGGTCCCGCAGGCCATTCCCTCTGGAAAGCTACAAGCACAAAGCTGGCTCTCTGTTATTGTGTTCGCATGCCAGGGGGGACACTCCGCGCGGCGCACAGGAGGGTTGGGTTACAAAAAAATCATCCCCTACGGTTAGAAAATTCCCTCGATAATGAGGATTTATTGCGGGGCGTCGGTCGCTGGCGGTGCCCTTTGTCACGGAATACCACGCTTGCGCTTTACCTCGGCGGAAATGATCGCAGAAGAATGATAAATGTTATTGGGACCGAGTGCTGGACTCTCCAACAATCGCGATACGGGCGAGATAAAAAAAAATCGTCGGTGAGACAGATGCTAGGCTAGGATGAGCTGAGTTAGCAGTGATGTCAAGGGTGTGTGTGTGGTTATACTCCAAACGTGAATCGGGGCCGAGGTGGCTCAGCGGCTAGAGCGCTCGCCTCCCCACCAAGGCGAATAAAGTTTGATTCCCGTTGGGATCGCTCCAGGATTTTCACACGTGGGATCGGCGGGATTTTCAGTTTCCCCCGCCCTTGCATTCCGGCACTGCTACATACTCACATCGCTTCACCCTCATCGGCTACATATCAGACCGCAATGCTAAGAACCTCCCACACCTCTCCACTCCACTGCAAACGTGAATTACTGACGTCTGAGAAATACCAGTCCATTACCGGATGTTTGTAATTAATTGCGTATTTTTCAAAGCCCTGCATACATACAGTTTTTTTCCCCATTTTGTATCTTTCTACATCATGTTAAACGAATGCACTCGCATAGGCGCTGATTGCTTGTTTTACACGTTAATTTTAATATCATTACTCCTCTCCCCCCCCCCCTCTCTCTCTCTCCATTATTATTCACAGAAAGTTTGTGCGTCCACCTATATACAGGTGTAACATTTTCATGCAAAAAAAGGCGGTTTTGAACAACATGTTGTGTTTCAAGTATTTATGAAATCACGGTGTTGAAATTTCGCCCACAAAGGGAATGCATTGTATAAAAACGTCCTAAAAATTTAACATCCTTAATTAAATAATAAGTTTTACAAACAATTTGAAAATACAACCTTTTATAGACTTAAAGCGCGTAGACACTCGAAACAACTATTACTTATCTTATGAGCAGAGGTTAGTTTTGTTTTAAGGCATGTTCATCTACATTTTAAAAATAAAATAAAATAAAATAAATATTTATCCCAAAATACTGCTGTTTTCGGTTGTGTGCATACGTATGGATAAACCGTTTTTTTATATAAAAAAGGTAAGCAGTAGGCTATTCACAGTTACTTCCAACTTTTCTGCAGTCCTGCTAAAGTTCTTCCAGAATATTACTCNTATATAAAAAAGGTAAGCAGTAGGCTATTCACAGTTACTTCCAACTTTTCTGCAGTCCTGCTAAAGTTCTTCCAGAATATTACTCAGTCTCATGCAAACAAAGATATTTAGGAAATAACGAAACACGTCATTAATGGAGTGATATTTCATTGGTTAGATTCAAAATGTTTGAAGAAACTGTGAATTGACTATACCTACCTNTAAAATAAAATAAATATTTATCCCAAAATACTGCTGTTTTCGGTTGTGTGCATACGTATGGATAAACCGTTTTTTTTATATAAAAAAGGTAAGCAGTAGGCTATTCACAGTTACTTCCAACTTTTCTGCAGTCCTGCTAAAGTTCTTCCAGAATATTACTCAGTCTCATGCAAACAAAGATATTTAGGAAATAACGAAACGCGTCATTAATGGAGTGATATTTCATTGGTTAGATTCAAAATGTTTGAAGAAACTGTGAATTGACTATACCTACCTNGCGTCATTAATGGAGTGATATTTCATTGGTTAGATTCAAAATGTTTGAAGAAACTGTGAATTGACTATACCTACCTACAGAGCTGTGTATTCGGGCCTTTTAGGCACAGAAGCACTGGGAACGATAAGAGCGACACTGCCACATGCATCAAGTGCGCCTTCGTCACTACGCGCAATGCTCTGAACCATTGATAAAAAATATGCACTAGAGTGGTCATGGGATAGGAAAAAGTCTGATCAGTTTTTTTTCTTAGTTCTTGGGCTGATTCAGAGGAGCGCTAGTGTTCTCGCCTGGGAGGTAGCAGGTAGTAGACGACGGAAGCAGACGAAATTAACAGTTCCGCAGCCGGCAAAAGTAGGTAATCTCTCTGGCCTCGGCTCACCCACGTGTTCGTTCACATTCTGCTAAAGGCGAGCATGTCTCACGCGAGTTATCAGTTTTCTTTGCAACTGTGAGTACCCAAGTCATATTTTACTAGTGGCAGCCATGGCATGTGTTTCGTTTCTGTCGTAGAATTCTGCATTTTCTGAAATTTAAGGTGATATAAACTGCTATTTGGTTTTATTTTCCTCTGCAAAAATGAATTAACAAAAATATATAACAATCAATATTTTTAATTCTTATTTATTATTTTACTATAGTGATGCTATTCCCCACCTGTGGAGAATACAGAATGGCTTATAGGGTCGGAGTTAATTCCTCCAGGTACAGACTATAAGGTACCTGGGATTAAGGTTATTTCAATAAGGTAGTCTTTTGACGTTTCACTTAACTGGATANAGGTACAGACTATAAGGTACCTGGGATTAAGGTTATTTCAATAAGGTAGTCTTTTGACGTTTCACTTAACTGGATAGTTATATTGTCTCGAGTTTGAACAAAAACAACATACAGCAACACTTCCGAGGTGTGGTACTCTAATTCGGCTACTCGTATTAACTGGGGCGACTTCGTGGTGGAGGGGGGCTTCTCTGGGCGGCGACTTGATACTTAACTACTCTGCTGTTGGTGCTGGTATGATGTCAACTGGGGATGAGCTCCAGCACTGTGGGTGGCCTTGGAAAAGGCCCGCATTTGGTGTCGTCTCATCGGACTGCTGTTCTGGGCTCGTTCTCAGGTCCTCTCGCGATTCCTTGACGCAACTCTTCCCTCGGCGTGGTGATAATGAACTATCCCTCTTCTCGCAAAAATTCACTTATATGCTCTCCAGCTTCCCTCCCTAAGTCTCGGCACGTGTCTCTCTTATTGGGGGAAGGGGGGGAGGTGGTTGCCTTCAGTACAAAGCCATTCAGCCATGTGCCATGGTTCATGAAGGTTCGGGGGCGGGAGAAGTGGTGATCTGCCCCTTGAATTTACCATCTCAGCTTATTTTTCCGTGGTTTGTCTACAAGGGTGGTAGGGGTGAGGAGTATTCGTGGCCCCCCACTTT
The DNA here is from genome assembly GCA_002778355.1 of Clitarchus hookeri. Lineage (NCBI taxonomy): Eukaryota > Metazoa > Arthropoda > Insecta > Phasmatodea > Phasmatidae > Clitarchus > Clitarchus hookeri. The sequence continues at coordinate 12,828 of NQII01007966.1, read as the reverse complement.
CAATTGGTCAGCCATTTTCTCAGGCGTGAAGCTAGAGGTGCTCTTGCTTGGCTCTGCGATTTTTCCCGCTTTCCTACGTATGTACGTAGCACTTTCCGGGTGCTCTGGCGATATGCCAGCTCTTACTCGGCATAACCTTGACATGTGTAACTGCGATCCGTTCTGGCTGTCCACCTGCTTCGTGACACGTGTCAACTGGTACGCGCTCGCGAAGGGGGTCNGTGTAACTGCGATCCGTTCTGGCTGTCCACCTGCTTCGTGACACGTGTCAACTGGTACGCGCTCGCGAAGGGGGTCAGCGAGGCTTCTACTCAAAAGGCATTACATGACAATAGTTTAGGTGTTCATGATAAAATACGAGTACTGTTAGCACTTACAATAACAAATTTAATATTAATCATGAATTCTATCATACATCACAGTAGTGTTTTCATTCCGTTCTTATGCGAAAGAAAATTTACAGGAAATGATTGTTCACTAATCGAGAAATACTTGTTAGACGCACGAAGGTCTATAATGTGACTCAGAGTTTACAGTTTTGCGTTGTGGTTTACTACAAAGGTGACTGTTGGTACAAATAATCGGTACTTTAGATTCGTCGATTCAAGTGTCATTAAGGTTGTGTCCAAACATAGGAATTCACTTATCTATATAAGCATGCTCCACTAGGATCGATACTTCACACATTCCGACAGGCATACACTTATTTGCATCCGTTACAGCAATTATCAAGCTGATAATATTGTGAACAAGCATTTTGACGGAAAACAGATACTGAATCTGTGCTGGAACGTAGGCACATGAATTTAAAATTATCAACCCATTAGCAGCTATAGTTGAAAAGCACATGACAATAAAAGTGTTGCTATTAATCAATCACATACATTTTTTTCAAGAAAGGAATGATTAGGTATTTGAGGCAGTAAACACAGTTATCTATAATTTATTATTAAAACTTGTAAAAACCAGAGGTAAAGTTTATTTTAATACTAATACTGGAATTATTAAGAGTTAATTTTCGAATTTTCATATAACGTTTACACTCAACCATGCCTTGCCTTGTAAAAAACTGGCAGTTTTCTCACTGCCCTGAATATTAAGTTTAAATTCATTGCCACGACAGGTTTATAACAAATCGTAAAGAAAACCGGTTATTTTTATCTTGGCTCTTCTAGATAATTTAGGTTAAAGCATAAACATTGTTAAGAACTTTTTTCAGTGACCTTTTTCGAAAGTTAATGTGTCTATACCACTGTTTAGGAAAATAAATATTAGAAATAACAATTATGAACTGTATATAAATCGCTTTTCAAAATANTGTCTATACCACTGTTTAGGAAAATAAATATTAGAAATAACAATTATGAACTGTATATAAATCGCTTTTCAAAATAGTAGCCTATGGGCTCTAAGGACACGAGATGTACACACATTGGTTTCCCCGTGTACGTGCGTATGTCATTTCCAGAGATATGTACAACATTTACGTCCTTTACCATTTTCGTCTACGTAATATCCATATTTAAAATAATAATGTGCATTAGTGGTTATTGTCTGAAAAACTGGCAGCTATGTGTGTCTACAGTTACACGAGTGTAACACAGCACACAATTTACCTACCAGGTGAGCTGCCGATTTTCCACAAGATGGCAGCCATATTTATTTATGTTATTAAAGTATAGGTGGTGCTGTCGGCGCCCTCCATGTTGGAATCTATTTTCAATACATAGGTGGCATTAATTTCTTGATTCATCTGCAAGGTGAGCTGTCGGCACTTTATTTATAGGCATAGGAAAATATGTTATTTTCCATTCCTATTTAAAAAAAAAAANTGTCTATACCACTGTTTAGGAAAATAAATATTAGAAATAACAATTATGAACTGTATATAAATCGCTTTTCAAAATACTAGCCTATGGGCTCTAAGGACACGAGATGTACACACATTGGTTTCCCCGTGTACGTGCGTATGTCATTTCCAGAGATATGTACAACATTTACGTCCTTTACCATTTTCGTCTACATAAGATCCATATTAAAAATAATAATGTGCATTAGTGGTTATTGTCTGAAAAACTGGCAGCTATGTGTGTCTACAGTTACACGAGTGTAACACAGCACACAATTTACCTACCAGGTGAGCTGCCGATTTTCCACAAGGTGGCAGCCATATTTATTTATGTTATTAAAGTATAGGTGGTGCTGTCGGCGCCCTCCATGTTGGAATCTATTTTCAATACATAGGTGGCATTAATTTCTTGATTCATCTGCAAGGTGAGCTGTCGGCACTTTATTTATAGGCATAGGAAAATATGTTATTTTCCATTCCTATTTAAAAAAAAAAATTATTTCATTCAGCAGTATACCTATTTGCATGATGCGGGACTTGGACTATATTTTTCCCATTATATACTTTCCCCACACTAGCACACTCTTGCGGACCATNTTTGCATGATGCGGGACTTGGACTATATTTTTCCCATTATATACTTTCCCCACACTAGCACACTCTTGCGGACCATGCTGTAAACAAGAGCGTCAGTGGTAAGGGATTAAGCATGGGTGAATAATTTGTTGGACTAAGGTGTTGGGGTGAAAAGTAACAGAATAAATACTTAATTTAAACGGTAATTTAATAAGCATTAAAACGAAAAATATTTTTTTGATCGGCCTTAATTAATGTTTTGTAATACAACAAATTATCGATTGATTAAATTATGCATGTAGGTATACTGCTTATTGATTTTTTTTTTAATAAGATGGAAAATTACAGGTATTTATTTTGTCTATGAAACAAATGTGATTACCGACAGCTCACTTTGCGGCTGAATCGTCAGAATGAGCGGATACCGACAGCTCGCTTGGCAGTGAAATCGCGAGATCAATACTACATATTTGTTGAAAATAGAATCTAATATGGAGGGCGTCAACAGCACCACCTACACTTTAAAAACATAAACAAATATGGATGCANGTTGAAAATAGAATCTAATATGGAGGGCGTCAACAGCACCACCTACACTTTAAAAACATAAACAAATATGGATGCAGCCTGGTGGCTAATTAGGCAGGTCGTCCAATGACTAAATCCGAAAATTAATACACTAGCGCCACCTTAATTGTAAAAGGTGCAATGGTGCTTTCGTATGCATTAAAAAATAAAAGTAAACTTTTTTATACTCTGTCTTAAAGTTTTTAATAAAATACATACATTTAATAAATTNGTTGAAAATAGAATCTAATATGGAGGGCGTCAACAGCACCACCTACACTTTAAAAACATAAACAAATATGGATGCATCCTGGTGGCTAATTAGGCAGGTCGTCCAATGACTAAATCCGAAAATTAATACACTAGCGCCACCTTAATTGTAAAAGGTGCAATGGTGCTTTCGTAAGCATTAAAAAATAAAAGTAAACTTTTTTATACTCTGTCTTAAAGTTTTTAATAAAATACATACATTTAATAAATTATGCAAATTGTCAAATTCCCGCATTATGCATATAAGTATATGTTGATTGAAAAAAAAATAGGAACAGAAAATTACACATTTTTCTATGCCCATAAATATAAGTGCCGACAGCTCACTTGGCGGCCGAATCAACAAATTAATGCCACCTATGTGTCGAAAATATAATCCAACATAGAGGGCGCTGACAGCACCACCAATAATTTAATAACATAAATAAATATGGCTGTCACCTTGTGGCGAAATCGGCAGCTGACCTGCTAAGTAAATCGATAATTAATACACTTGCGCCACCTAGGTGATGAAAACATATGAAATACAAGAAGGCGTCCTCAGCAATATATAAACAAATGACAAACGAAAAAAACAAAGACGGCGTTCACCAGCAATGTATAAACAAATGACAAACAATAGCAAGATGGCGTCCTCCAGCAATGTATAAGCAAATTACAAACGAAAAATCAAGATGGCTGTACACGATAGAATGAGTATTGGTAAGGGGTGGTTGGGTTGACGGGAAACCTGCGAAAATGTAATTTTTTTAAATAATTTTTAAAGTAATTATTTTATAATTTTAAAATAATTATTTTTTTTATTTTATACTTTTTTTGGACTTTTTCAGATTTTTTTTAAATTAATTTTTTCATTTTTTAATTTCTGGAATATTTCTGGGTCAAAGGTTACCGGGGTAAAAGGTCATAGGTAATCGAGGTCTAGGTCAAAGTCTCGGTAACCAGGATCCAAGATCGCCGCCGGCCGACTGGAATGACAGAGCACGGACAGCTCCGACGCTGCGGGCCCAGGTCCCGATGTGCCAAAGTCCCCCAAATCCCTCTACTCACCACTAGCCTCCGAGTCGAGAGTCTGGAGCCTTGTATTGCCTTAAGCGCCAGGTGTGCGAAGAGAGCGACGTCAGTGACCAGCGAGAGTGAAGAGCTCGAACTCCGAGCATCGGCACAGGGGAGTGTGAGACTGACGGGCGGGACTATTGAAGTGGATGCGTAACATACATTTGAAATTGTGGGAATAGACAGTTGGATTGAATATATGTAAATAATAAGTGTGAATTGAAAGATTCTAACCAATATAAAGACGGTGGTAAGGACTTTACCTGTTATTGAGATTGGCATTAAATATTGCACTCACTGAGAATAATAAATGTTAACATTAGAGAGTTGTAAATAACGGCTGTGTGCATTTTTATAGGATTAAAAATAATTTAAAAAAGTAAATTAAATTCTTATATGTGATTTTAAGACCTCCACCAACATCGAACTCGGATACGCGCCTTACAACTTGTAATAGTAGTATTAACACATTGATTCTTACTCTCATGCGCATAAAAAAAAAAAACACAAATTAAATATAATAATTGAATTTTTTCCAAATTCAGACGTAAAACCATGTTAATAAATGGGACTATCAATCCTACTTAGCCGTCAAATTTACTGGGAGTATGTATGTCAATCAGTGTTTCCGATAAAACATATGTAAAGGCTATTCACGTTGAAAAGATACTTTCGAAATCAACATTCGAAAAACAACCACTTCTTATACCTACATACTGGCACGCAGACTGAAGTCAGTACTGTTTTAGTTGTATAGGCTACACATAATAACCAGTGGCGTAAGACCCGGATGCAAACNAAGTGTGAATTGAAAGATTCTAACCAATATAAAGACGGTGGTAAGGACTTTACCTGTTATTGAGATTGGCATTAAATATTGCACTCACTGAGAATAATAAATATTAACATTAGAGAGTTGTAAATAACGGCTGTGTGCATTTTTATAGGATTAAAAATAATTTAAAAAAGTAAATTAAATTCTTATATGTGATTTTAAGACCTCCACAAACATCGAACTCGGATACGCACCTGACAACTTGTAATAGTAGTATTAACACATTGATTCTTACTCTCATGCGCATAAAAAAAAAAAACACAAATTAAATATAATAATTGAATTTTTTCCAAATTCAGACGTAAAACCATGTTAATAAATGGGACTATCAATCCTACTTAGCCGTCAAATTTACTGGGAGTATGTATGTCAATCAGTGTTTCCGATAAAACATATGTAAAGGCTATTCACGGTGAAAAGATACTTTCGAAATCAACATTCGAAAAACAACCACTTCTTATACCTACATACTGGCATGCAGACTGAAGTCAGTACTGTTTTAGTTGTATAGGCTACACATAATAACCAGTGGCGTAAGACCCGGATGCAAACNCGCAGACTGAAGTCAGTACTGTTTTAGTTGTATAGGCTACACATAATAACCAGTGGCGTAAGACCCGGATGCAAACATTGACATCAGGCTCCCTCACTTCCAAGATTACGTAAACTATAATGTCATATAAATAAAATGCATGGTTCTGAACATATGAAGTTATAATACAGATTATTATAGCGGACAACTCAGATTTATAATATAAACACGAATAATACACTTTTTTACTTACATATTTAAATTTCTTCTTCCTTCTCTAGGGAACAGGAGGGCCCCTTTTGGCTAAAGGCACGGACGTAGCTGCATCGCCTGCATTGCCTTAGTTACGTCATTGATAGCACTAATATGCACATTATTAACGTGTTTACTTTCCTAAATTCTACGGTTTTTACTCGACCCACGATCGATCGCCAACCAGCGAGAGATGTGAGGTCATGGACGATTTAGTGACAATTATTCTAAGCCAATTTAACGGCTTTGTGGCAACTGCGATGTTCTTACACAAAGCTGAAGAACACAAAATGAGAGAAAAAAATTGATCACAAGAAGGGCTTTTAAAAGTTCTCAGTTGACTGTAAACAGTTTATAGTTACGGGTGCGCAATTAACCACGAACTAGGTATATATAGAATCATTTGAGTAATTAAGCCTGTGACGTAAATAATTTTGGAAAATTATCTTTTTTAAATTTCATGCGGCAGGAAGGTTGGACAACANTAATTAAGCCTGTGACGTAAATAATTTTGGAAAATTATCTTTTTTAAATTTCATGCGGCAGGAAGGTTGGACAACAGCCGAATCAACGGGCCGCAGTGGCTGAGCGGTTAGACACCAAGGCGAACCGGGTTGAATCACCGCCCGGTACACTCCCGGATTTTCGCAAGTGGGAATCGTGCCGGACGATGCCGCTGGTCGGCGGATTTCCTCGGGGATCTCATGTTTCCCCGCCTTTGCATTCCGGCGCTGTTTCATTCTCACCTCATTTCACCCTTATCGGCTCTCAAGACCTCGTTGTTAAGAGCCGCCCAAATATCTCAACTCAACTCAACAACCGAATTAAGACGTGACTCAATTTCTGAGCACCAAGTCGCTGAAGAAATAATTCGGAGGCCACTACAATCAGCAGCTCCCGTCGTCTTAGGCTCTCTTGTGTATCAACGTGCGNCGCTGAAGAAATAATTCGGAGGCCACTACAATCAGCAGCTCCCGTCGTCTTAGGCTCTCTTGTGTATCAACGTGCGACGTATAACAGTAACTTATATTTTTGTCGGAAATAGCGGATGATATCCATTATTGAAATAATTAATAAACTTTGCTGACTGATGTTGAGGGCGCCGCCTACTTGGAACTTTTTTTTTAGCGCGTCTAAGGCAGGGAAGCGCGGGAGCGATAAGTGCGACACTGACACGCGCGCCTGATGCCCCTTCGCTCTTACGCGCTGGGCGCTGAACTTGCGTGCAGTGTTTTCGTCGTGCTGCGTGTACCTATGGGACTTAAGCGGTGATCCTATAATTTTATTGCTAGAAAGTCTATAGCAAAGTCCAGCGCAGGACCCTGTAATAGTTACGAACGTTTCTGACTGATATGTCATGAGATACAGCAGTGTAGAAAAGCATTTTTTTNGCAGGACCCTGTAATAGTTACGAACGTTTCTGACTGATATGTCATGAGATACAGCAGTGTAGAAAAGCATTTTTTTTAGCTATGTTGGAGGGCTCGGAAATATCATCTATAACGCGCATGATGCATTGAGAGTATTATGCATACCTCGTCTGATGTGTGTTTTCTTTCGTACATTGGTATAATGGGGACACGTTAAATGGTTTCGTAAGAAAAAAAACGGTGATTTCCAACACACTGCAACGCAGTTCAAGTGTCAGGTAGGCGGCGTCGTTAAACGAACGAAGAAACTTTCCTTTGCCTTGAAGACTTCTACTAAATGACTTCCTTGGGGATACGATCTCATTAACCCAAAATAAAGCGATTAGAAATTCTGTTGTTTGTGCTTTTAAACGCAAACAGTGGTCCGAATGATTTTTTCACCTCCGTGGGGATCAGATTTACACATGTTCTTTTTTTTTTTTTTNTTTAAACGCAAACAGTGGTCCGAATGATTTTTTCACCTCCGTGGGGATCAGATTTACACATGTACTTTTTTTTTTTTTTTTTTTTTTTGCTTTCAGGCTGTCGATACAAGCATTTATAGTGCGGAAGAACGGTTGTTAGCAAGCGAATGGACTCACGTCCACAGACTGATAAAATACTAGCCTAAGTTCTGCAGTTGAAGTCACTAATGTGGAGCAATTTTAACTGTAAAGGTCGTGGTACAGTTAGAATGGCCGTGCACAAAAAAATATGTTATACATTTTAATAGCAGTTTTGGTGTACGTTTATTGTGTGGCGATATTATCACACATCAGTTTCCAAGCACAACAATACTGAGTGCGGTTACCACGCTACGTTGGCAATGTTACTACACCGTAATTTTTTTTNTCAGTTTCCAAGCACAACAATACTGAGTGCGGTTACCACGCTACGTTGGCAATGTTACTACACCGTAATTTTTTTTTCTCGTGTACCAGTGTAGGGTAGTAACCGGAAATGCAGACATGACTGCCTAGTTCCACCTGTACGCTGTGAAATGTAGCTGATTTTTCTCCCTTCCAGCTAAATGTGCGTTCTGAAACGAAAGGTTGAGAGAAAAAAATACGAACAAGGAACATTAAAACACAATTGATATTTCTTTTACTAATTACATTTAGTATTGTTATTATTGATAATTCCATATTTTNAATACGAACAAGGAACATTAAAACACAATTGATATTTCTTTTACTAATTACATTTAGTATTGTTATTATTGATAATTCCATATTTTCAGTTAATATTTGCAGATTATTTAATGAAGGAAGGAACTTCATACAATGTTTTTCATTAGATTATAAGTAATGATTATTTATCTACAGGAAGATTTAATATGTATATAGTTAAATAAATTTAAAACAAGAAAGCGAAAGTTATATTTTAATGTAGCTAATCCTGGTTGCGACTGTTTGCGTTATAATTAATGTCTTATGAGTACAAAGGTAAGCAATTCACACAAATAACTCATCATTAGAGGTTGAGTGCAACATATTGCTAACATACGTGGTGAGTATGAAAGAATAACCAAAATTTAAAGGTCTATAATACCAAAACCAAACAACCTACATCCTTGATTGACCTGAAAAATGAACCGTGGAACCGTGAAGTTTGTTTACCATACATTCATGAATGTTCAATGTGACAACCACGAGCGACATCTACGCGATAATCAAACTCGTTCCACGCTCTTGTTAGCAAGTCCGGTGTTACGGTTACGGTTACGGTTACGGTTACGGTTACGGTTACGGTTACGGTTACGGTTACGGTTACGGTTACGGTTACGGTTACGGTTACGGTTACGGTTACGGTTACGGTTACGGTTACGGTTACGGTTACGGTTACGGTTACGGTTACGGTTACGGTTACGGTTACGGTTACGGTTACGGTTACGGTTACGGTTACGGTTACGGTTACGGTTACGGTTACGGTTACGGTTACGGTTACGGTTTCTTCACACTTTTTGAATCAAACCTTTGAAAAATTATCTCATGTAAGATTCGTTTCGTTGTTTCCATTGTCCACAAACGCCTCAGACTGCAATAGGCACGTGAACGCCATGGTCGGCGTGATGGGTGGCAAAATGTAGTGTTTCGGACGAGTCCCACTTCAACCGGTCCTACAGTGATGGCCGCATACGTGTTAGACGCTAATGTGGTGACCGAAATCTTGCAGCCTGTATTGTGGAGCGGCATAGAGGACAAACGCCAAGTGGGGCGCCATTGGATACAACATGCGATCACAACTCCTACGTATTGAGGGCAATCTGAACAGCAACCGCTACATCAGGGAGGTTTTAGAGCCCAAGGTACTGCCCCTCTTTCAGGTAACTCCACATGCCATATTCCAGCAGGACAATGCCCAGCCACATGTGGCGAGGAATGTGCAAGCCTTCTTTAAAGAACGATGGGTACCACTACTTCTCTGGCCTGCACGCTCGCCTGACATTTCACCCATCGAACATGTCTGCGATATGGTTGGTCGGCGACTTGTTCGTCACGGTCCTCCAGCAACCACTGTTGATGGTTTGTTGACTCGCATAGAAACCGCGTGGAGGGAGATTCCCCAGGAACATATCCAGCTCATTCCATGCCACGACGTTTAGGGGCTCTGATTACAGCATGCGGGGGCTTCACACCATACTGAATTCTCGAGGACAGAGATCATACACAGTTCTATAATCCTAATCAATTGTTTATTATCATTTACTTAATAGATGGTATAAAGTTCATTTCAATCACATGCATCCTTCTGGGTGTTCCATTTTTCACAAACATTAGTGTATTAAATTATAATTATAGCGAAATAAAACAGGTTGTGGTGGTGTAATTTTTTTCATTCTTATTAGTAGGAATTGCGGATAAGCTAATTGTAAAATAATACATGTCCCGCTTGTGTTTCTGTGATTCGTATTCGTTTCCTTACGCACCAGTGTCTTTGAAAAACGGGCTTAGAAGCTGTAGACAGCGTTTTCAAAATTACTTCTCGCTGGTTATCCGATATTGAGATTAATATTCATGTATACCGCAGTACACGTGTTTAGTGTGCGTTTTGACATTATGAACCCTTAAAATTGTTAATTCATGCAATAATTTGAGACACATTGCTTTTCATGTTTTTATTTCACAGCTACACGATAAACAAACTTTAATCAGTCACACACACAATTAAAATATCAGAACCATGTTTTATAATTTAAAAAAAAATCTTGTTAATTGATGGTAGAACAAAAATGATGCCTGAGTCATGTGCTTGAAGACTGGATCCTCCGGGTTAGATTGAGGAATGTGACGTTACTTTACTCCTGAATGCGCGAAGAATGTTTCCTGCGGGCAAAATAGTGCTATGATATACACATTTAAATTATAACAAACAAATAAGACATATATAGGACAAAGACAACATGGCATTTATTGGATATAGTACTATTTGAATAATTACATTACAATTTAATAGTCTGTTGCGTACAATTCGTAAACATATAGATAAAAAAAATTTCTGCTTTTATAACCACGCAAAATACACGACAAAAGATGATACCATACATCTCCTTAAGGACAATTCGTAGAATAAGTATCTTGAAATGAGTCACATATTTGTTGAAATTCAAACAAACAGTTTATCTATAGAATCAGAAAAGAATTGAAAGATAATGAAGGAAAACTAATTAACATGTTTAACAATTAAACTTTCTTCTATTGTACACACATCTGATAGTGTCTTCTAATCAAAACACTGTCACACGTCCTGGTTCATTCACAGTGTAAATTTTGTGGATTTAATTACGTTGACTACTACTGCGACCGCCATTTCTTTAACGGTTATTCTTTATATTTTACAAAAATATCTTCAAGCAAGTAATAAAGGCCTAATTAAAGATGTAAAAATATATTTGTCAAACATTTTCATGCCGTAAGCGGGGGTGACTTTCTCCGTTGGGGGGTGACTTTGTAACACAGGATTTTCCTCTCTTGTTTACATTTCCTTCCATTTCAAAGAGACTATTTGTAATGTTTTATGTAGATATTAAATACATTATTTTTGGTTCAAATGGGAATTTTTTCATCTATTTTATCCTTTTTTACTACCCTTGTATTTATATAAAAATTATAAATAAGAGAAATTGATAGTTAGTCAGTTCAAAAACCTAATTACCCTAAAATTAAATAAAAATATCACACCCATCCACGACTTATATTGAATTCGGACATTCTCATATTATTTTTAATACTGGCACAGCAAATGTGCATTTAATAAATCCAAAAACACATATATATTTTTTTTTGAGCGTTATAGAGTAGTGATGGTCGATAAAAATAACTTCAGCTACATCAAAACAAGCACGCATACCAAACTTCGTGGGCTTACGACCTAACTGAACCCTCACTCAATGCCTTGCTACAGTTAATATTACTGTAAGAATATTAATGCCAATAATAGATTAATACCTTTTTTATACTAGTGCTTGTTACAACCAATCCATGTTCATTTCTTAAGTACAATAATGTAGCAAGTTGGTAAGCTTTCAAATTTCTTGTGCTAGAATGTACGTAGAGCCAGTCATAAATCATCAGTAGTTAGTGATCACGTCAAACTTGCTTTTCTAACCATACATTGCAGTTATTAAAAATCAAACAAAACATTAGTTTAATTCTAAATATCTCTATTCCGCCTGTGCATTAAATTGTTTCTGCAAGCACTAATAAAATAAATAAAGAAACGATAGAAAATTACCTAGAGAGAAATTTTATTCATTGCCACATATTTTATAAAACACACATAACGGGTGGAGTAATGTGTTAGCCAACTTAAGCAAGATAAAAAGTCAGATGTCATTTCCTAAAATTTCCCATTCGGGAGTGACATCTTATTAGACAGGAAACAAACATTAATTTATGTAAATTGCAGTAAAGAATTTTAATAATTAGTGGCATGCCTGTGTGTGTAAGGGAAGGGAGAGGAAGGGGTAAGAGGTTGTGCAGCAGCCAAAACAACTCCCATGTCATCACGACGAACCGCGTTCGATTCCCGTCGGAGTGAAACCCGAATTTTTGTCATGTGTGAAAATGTGATGGACGTTGCTGTTGGCCCGTGGGATTTCTCGGGGCACTTCCGCTTCCTACACCACCGCATTCCGTCGCTGTTCCATGTCTATCTAGCTTCGCCCGCATTAATGCTAAAGTAGAAATTTCAGCAGTGGAACGACGAGAAAATCTAGGTCTCTTTTTTACCGTGATTGTAACTGTCACTGAAGATTAAAAAAGGGCATTCACTCTGGAAAATGAAAATAATTTTTACAGGATAGCCATGCACTCTTTTGCGTATAGCTTAATCTCAATAATGTTCAAAAAAATAGTTTAATCAAATATTTACAGCAAACATTTTTTAAACCTTTAACTGAAGACGTAAAATAATGTTAATATGGTCAGTTAATATAATACATGAAACCTAAGTATCACGAAAGTAAACTTGTTGACTTACA
>NQII01007965.1:0-80663 GCA_002778355.1 Clitarchus hookeri | reverse complement strand
CTCGAGCTGTGTTCATTACTCCCAGCATTCCTTACTTACCTTGTTCCTCCTTGCTAGCTATCCCTTCCCGCTCTCTCTTCATGAGCATGCGCACATCTCTTGCCTGGCCAGCGACTGCAAGTTTTATGTGTGACTCTGTCACTTCGTTTGCAGCTTTACATTATAATGTATGTAGTCTTTCTTCATTATTTTGTGAAGTGTTTGTCATTATCTTCGGCTTATGGCAGGCTGAGATGGTAGGTCTGGGGCTTTATTAACTGCAAATATTTTTTTTTTTTTCTAAATTTTTTGTTACTTCCTGTTGATATTTTCTATTTCAGCTTAATGTAGGAGTGTATTTTTTTTCTGTTTTTCCTCGTTTTGGTATTTGGCCTATCATCATGTCACACTTTAACTGTCAGTTTTCCATTTGACCATGCGGGTATTTACGTCGTAATGCTCATTAATAATTTTTCCTGCTCCTTGATTCGGCAAGTGTGAGCTTTGCTCGTTTCAGTGGTAGTGACTTATATATAGGTACATATGACCAAAGTAGAATTGTGAGGTCCTGAAATTTACCATTCAGTGTTAGTAATTTTTCCTTCCAACGCATTTTAATGGCGATCCAAACGCGAATGTGTAAGTTCCCGTGGACGAGACTCAGAATTACTGTTTGCTTTTGAAAGATATTGTTTTTTCCATTTGTCTGAAATTTCTGATATCTCAATGATGGGAAAAGTGCCTATATGCTACCATGAATAGTTTAATAATATAACGTTACGTAAGAAGTAGAGAATAGTAATGCAGACATCATCCGGCAAGTATGTTAAGAAATATCAGAATATTACACAATTTTCTTTTGACTAGAATAAATCTTTAAATTTGCAACCGTAATGGGCAATCCAGAAAATCTAGTGATAACCAAATCGGAAGATATGGTTTGGCATTGCAGCTCCGAATCTATTGTATAAATCTAAAATTCAATTACACCACTCGATTGCCCAATAATCAGAGAATTTGTTAGTTTGAGTGAGGACAGCGAAGCGTCGCGCGCTGCGGGGGAGGGGGCACCGCCATTTTGAGTTCGTTTCGCCACGTCTCATAATTTCCGAATATTATAAATTTTGGCGCGAAGTACCTACACTCCTCGTTTAAGTTTTAATCAACAGATCTCGTCGCGATTTATCGATTGAGTGTATAAAACATTTATGTGTCGTGGTTACGGCGAAAATGTATGAGTTTAAAGTAAAAAAAATTGGAATATTAAAAAAATTTCAACCTATACTCGTCAAAAAGCCAAGTCGAAATACAAAAATTGTATACGGTTGGAAAAAGCATATCAAGAGCAATCCAGTGAAACCAATGAAACCCCATAAGACGTATTCACGCAAAACAAATAACTGTGTCCCCGACATAGCCACGCCCCATGTTTTTTTTAATAGAATGGGCGCCAGATCACTGGGTGAGCACGAAGTCACAGTTCTCAGGATCGTGGGCCGAACGATCACGTGGCTGTATCCCCTGATACACACGGTACAAATTGACAGAAAAACGTAATATATAGCCAGGGTACTCAGGCCTGCCAGCATGCCTTATATTACAATTTTACCTTATAAATGAAGGATGCCTCCTTGAGGCATCGATGACTTCCTAGATAAGAAAAGGGCCTAAATACAACACAAAAATTAGAACTCACAAGTTCGGTTAACTCAAATAAATTGTATTGCCCAATAATGTTCACAGTTACATGTATGCAATGCAAATTAAAGCGTTTCTGCCTGACAAGGCCTACCAGTGGCCGTTACGGTAGAAAAAGGCCAAGAATTGCGCGAAAACTTAAAAGTGTAATTAAACCTCAGGGTAGGTAAATTGAGCTGACAGAAGGGTGGTGCGAATGCGGGGAAGACAGTTGGTAAATTAAATAAAAGTTCCAGTAAATTACGTTAAGTAATTGCAGATAAGTGTTGAGAACAAAGTATGAAAGTCCCCGCGACACGACGCACGTGCAGCACCTAAGACCCGTGGAATCAGACTGCCGGAGATGGCGCGAGCGAGCGGCGTCCTTGCCGAGAGCTCACTCCACTCCGCGAGGTAAGTAATTAACTGATCTCATTAACATAGAACTTCAAACATATCCACATAAGGCACTGAAACGTTGTGAGCGAGTTCTCTTACTCCTGTAGAGAGATAAGAGTTCTTAATTAAGCACTAATTTAAATACAAATCACGATTATGTGGTGCCTTGCAGAGCACGTGGGAAATTAAGGTCTGTTGAGTTTTGGGGCACTCTACGACCGGAGCGGTCAGGTTGAAAGGAAGACTTATTGTTTCCCACTTCACCAATTGGCTTGATTAGACACACAATTACACTCGGGAAACTATATAGAACACTTCAAATACCATAGCATTGATACTGTACACCTAATTAATTTTCACATGGTATGCATTAATTCTGCGATTACTTCGCAATCCCCTAAGGGCGAATTTCACCAACATTTGCCCGTAGGCGATACATTTTAAGGCTATTTACCACACATTATAACAATTGATTCCTATCCTTAATACACAGATCTCTCTAGGGACACCACAGGCACTCGGTTGAATCACTCGGTGAACGATGCGGACACGCATTGGGACGCACGACGTGCGTGTTCCGCAGACCGCACTGGTGCAGCGACTGTAGGGCGATGACGTGATGACAGTGGCTGTGCCAGACCACGCAGGAGTGGTCCACGTCAATTATATAGTATTCAGTAGTGTTAGTCATATCACGTAGTATATTTTTGACGAGTATATATTATCTCAGTAGTTATTTATGATANAATTATATAGTATTCAGTAGTGTTAGTCATATCACGTAGTATATTTTTGACGAGTATATATTATCTCAGTAGTTATTAATGTTGAAAGGTTTGTAAAGTTACTGCATAGATAAAATGCATGCAAACCGCGTTTATTCACGCTTCGAGGATTGGTACCTCAAAAAATATATTACTTTCTTAATTATACAGCATTGTTAATTGGCATTTGTATGAAATTTCAGAAACAAACTTGTATCTATCGACTGTGATATGTTGCCATTATTTTATTTACTTTGTTGGATTATGGATACATGTAATTTTATTCGTTATTAGTGTCAATGTTATTAATTAATTATTTGTATGGTTTAATTGTGAGCATATTTGTCAGCATGCTTGTTTTTAAGATTTTTATACGTCTAGCTTATTGCACTCTGTTTGTTTACATAACCAAATCAATACTTGAAATCCTTTTAAATTAATAAACATCGACTATTAATTTTATTTTCAGCATAACCCGATTTGGAAGATACAACATTTTTTTACATTACATGAATTCATCGGAATGTATGTGAAAAGTTAAAATTATATTATCTGCCAAGCTTATCTATATTGTGGGACAATTCATCCTTTTATGCCTAAGGGTCACACTTTATTGTAATCTATTTGATATAATTTTGAGATTTTTAAATTACAAGTTAAAACAAGATAAAAGGGGAATATGACACATAGTTCAGGAATGTCGTTGTTATTGCTCTAATAATAGTTCTGCATTTCTTACAACCTTTGTAACATTTGAGAATAATTAGAAGGCCAAAAACGTTCTCTTTCTTTATTTATTCGTTCTTCTTCTCCAACAAATTAGACAAAGATCACTCGTTTTATATTATAAAGGATGAAAATTAAAAACATCTGGCAGCTATTATATTTATATTTATACTGACATATTATTATTTTCTCATTTTCTTCTAAATCACCCACACGCGTCTGTTCTCGACGGAGGTGACTACATTTGTTAAAGAAAAAAGGTATATTTGAACTTTAGCATCTCACTTTTTGTTATTTTCTCTCTGATTGGCTATTGTCTGGCCACGCCATATTTCTCCTCCAATCAGCAATCCGGAGATGAAAGCCAATCAAAACACTTTTCCTTAATTTTATGTGATTGAAAATTTACAATATATTATACAAGTGGTGAGCCGATATGGTTTTTGAGTCTTTTCAGATATTGCCGATATAAACTTACCGATAATCATAAAAATAACAACAGCCATAACCTCTAAATAATTTGCAAATCAACAAACTGGTGACATAACCAAACTTGCGCTGAACTTCGCTTAAATCATAAAAATCTTAATACGTTAATTATGTAGGTTATTTGTGTGTAAATTGATTATTTGAATAAATTGAAAATTATGTGAATTCATTATGTGAATTAATTAAACAAAATATTTGAAAACAAAAGATTATTATAATATAACGTTGATCTTTAAAAACCCGCTACGTAAAATCTTTTCTATTAACTGTTATTTTTATGTGGGTTCGTTCTTACCAGCCACAGACGGTTAGTGAAACAGTTTGAAGTAAGCTTAATATTTTTAACTGAATGACAGAAAGAAACACTAATTTTAAGTTATTATTTTAATTTTTAATTTTTTTTAAATAATAGTATAACATTGCGGTTTTTAGAACCATTTCCGAAGGAAAGAACGGTTTATCAGATCAATTTCCCCCTTTTAAAATGTTGAATGCGTGATTCAAATTTTACAGAACACGGTAAACATGTAGTACTTCGTAAGAACTTCAGGTTTTTACAGTTTTCGATCATACTGGGCGCTTGTTTTCAAAATGGCCGGGATTTTGAAATTTAGGGTAATGTTATATATCTGGCACCATTTAGCAGATTTAAATAAAATTTTGTATGTTGACAGTGCCTCACAGATATTGCTGTTAGTGTACTATTTTGTAAAATAGCATCACATGCAAAAATAAAGCTTCTATGTTATTAAAACACAGGAAGTACTCAACCAGTTCTCGCCAAATTTGGTAGGTCACTGACCTTATAGTGGGTAATGTAAAAGTGTGCTATTTAAAATCATTATGAATAAATTTTCAAAATAGCAGCTATACACATATTTTGGGTTTAATTGGTATATTTACCATACCGTTTACACAATTTGACCAAATGTTGTATGCTCAAAGTAGTTATTGCAAGAATTATTTATGCAAACAAGTAGTACTGCGGAAGGCGATGTAAACTGTGTTTTAAGTATGTCAAGCACTTATTTTTAAAATGGCGGTTGATAGTAATTATAAGCATTTTATGCTAATTTGTAGAAATCATGTAATCAGTTCCGACTAAACTTTGTACCCTGGAATTTGACACATTTCTGGGTTCGGACATCAGGAGAATTACCACTTGTGTGTGTATCGGGCAAGTCTAAGGTAATAAGCCTATCAGGCAGAGGATAATTTCCCCTGTGGCGCCAGCTCACGGAGCACAAGAATAGAGGGCTTGCCGTCGACGACCCTTAGATGTGGCCTCCCTTCATGGTCCAGCATTGAATTATCAGATATAATTCAAGATGGCTAGGCTAGTGAGAGGTGTTTCGTCCCCTCTCAACGCATATTAACTCCTGTGCTAAGATTGTTACCGGCCATTCCAACGCCCTTAATGACAAAACGGTCGATTATAGACCCAGCTTCTCATAAGAAAATAATAGGTTATGCAGCCGTGGTACAGACGGACAATTAAAGACGCTTGGCGAACATTTCGGCCCAAGACAGTTTATTTGATAAACTCCCCTCTGGGGGACATATGACCAGTTTTCCCCGCTATGACACGGGGAGCTCCTAAACAGTGAAGACGGCGCGAAGCCTACGTGGTATTACATGTGAATAATTACGGCTCAGGAGTGTAAAAGGCTCCTGAGGTGTGGGTGGCATGCTCCTCCGGCAATGAAAATATAAGTTGTTCCCACTTAAATAAATGACTATTAATGCGCCACATGATTGGCGGAGAAGTGTGCAGGCCCGGAGAGGTCACGTGCGAACGACAACCCTACTCCAATGCCGAGACGCCACATATGAAATATGCTAGCATGAAAATTTGAAAAATGCACTTTACTTAAAATTAACGCACTTGGTCTTTACATATTACCCTTAAAAAAATTAAGTGAACGCAACGTATATTACATTAAATAACACTTGCATTAATGAAACAAGTTAAACATGCATTCGGCCACTCAGTGGCTTGAGAATATATAATGCATTACACATTTGTTTGTCACGTGTCTTTCAACCTTAAAAATGCAGAAAAAACTATCACAAATTTTTGTAATGACAATAAATTTATGGAGATAATAGTTATTGTAGTTTTTTTTTCATTTCGCCAGTGGGCGAGTCCATTACAGGTTGAAAGGGGCCAGGTAGACATACTTGAATATTCAAACTGCAACGGGAGCAATATTGAAGGATATTCCTCAGCGTTATTGTTGGTGTAATACATTTTCAGAATNAACACTTGCATTAATGAAACAAGTTAAACATGCATTCGGCCACTCAGTGGCTTGAGAATATATAATGCATTACACATGTGTTTGTCACGTGTCTTTCAACCTTAAAAATGCAGAAAAAACTATCACAAATTTTTGTAATGACAATAAATTTATGGAGATAATAGTTATTGTAGTGTTTTTTTCATTTCGCCAGTGGGCGAGTCCATTACAGGTTGAAAGGGGCCAGGTAGACATACTTGAATATTCAAACTACAACGGGAGCAATATTGAAGGATATTCCTCGGCTTTATTGTCTGTGTAATACATTTTCAGAATCTAGGCAGAACACTGTCGTGTATGACACAGCACTTGTCCCCACACTCTGTAGGCGGCACGAGGTTGAAAGGGGGGAAGCGGTGCGGCGCATGTCTCCTACGTCGATGCCTCATGCGCCTGACAGCTGGGTGGGTTTGGATGACAACATGCTGGCCCTAAGAACCCCTGCCCTGACGAGATGCCTCTTGAAGTCGGACGATCACCTGATGGTGGTGGCAGCTGTGACGTCATGCAGCACTGTGCGACTGCCTGTGTGTGGCGAGTGCAGTTGGAAGTGAGGGCGAGGAGACTGATAGGCTGGCACCTTCTACACATATATTAAAACTATCAAATGTGTCTACACGGAGCCTCTTATGTCCGCCATTATGTTTGATGCCGTCACACGAACTAATTAAGTTTATATGTCATATTTTGCGAAACAATTGACTGATTCTTACCAAATTTCGCAATCTAGTAGTAGGCCTACCGCGGCAAGTGATGTAAACTTGTTTTTTTTTCACTAGATCAGGCACTAATATTAAAATGGCAGCCATATATTTTAGCATGGTATGCTTTATCGTCGAAACCGTGCATTCAATTCTATCTCATGTTTGAATGCTGGTAGTATATATTAGAATCATCAAATGTGTACGATGCAAAGTCTTTTTGTTCACCATATTGCAAGATATCATAACATGAAATATCAATATTTTCCTGTCATGTTTCTAAACAAACAACCGATTCCCGCATTATTTGGCAGGCAAGTAGCATTACAGCAGGTCGTGCAAATTAAATTTTATAGTAGGTCAGAAACATTTTTTTCAAAATGGTAGCCTTTTAAATATTTTTGTTCTGTTCGTAATATTTACAAAACTACGAAACGTATTTCAACGTAGGTCTTAACTTTTTTTTATTAGCAATATATATTATAACCAATAATTTGGCTATAAGGAGTATCACAACTCCGCCATTTTGTAACGTGGCCCTTCAAGAAAATATAATGTTTTATATTATATCTCTGGATGCAATCAACTGATTACTAATAAATTTGGCAAAAAAGTTTTAATGCGGTAGAGTTTATTAATTTGTATGTTTTAAGAACTCCAGACTCTTATTTTTCGAATGGCGGTTATAAAACATTTTAGCTTAGTGTGCTTTATCTATGAAACTATGTTATCAATAGTCACTTTACTTTGTATGCTGGTGGCATATTCAGCAATCTTCGAATATGCTTGTATAAAAACTTGTTGCTCTTCATTTATGATGATCGTCACATGAAAAAATGGATAATTTATACCATAACTCTAGGACTAAGCAACCGGTTTCGAACAAATTTTATGTGGAAGTAGCGATACAGCTTTGCGTTTAAACTAACGGGTTTTAAATATGGCAGGCGTTATTAAAGCTGTTAAAATAAATAATTTAGGTTAGAATGTAAAACTTATATATAATTAAAAAAATTTACCAATATTTGTAAAATAGCAGTATGTATTAGAATAATCATTTACATATAGAGAGATACAATTTTCCGCCTTTTTTCGCCAATTTTGCCAGAGGAGAAAATTTACCATTTTGCCATATCTACTAATTTCCACCAAAATGTTTTACACCAGTAGCGCTACAGAAGGCCATGTAAAATTACATAATTTAAGTGTGGTCGAACACTAATTTTTTTAATGCCGGCCAGGTAAATATGAAGAGAATTTTGTCATAGCTTCAAAACAATTTAAACAAATTCAATAAAATTTGTATTTTGTTATTATTAATCACCGATTTCCACCAAATTCTTTACATAAGTGACACTACGGTAGGCCACGTAACATTGCGTGTTTTAGGTGGCACAGATACATTTGTTCAAAATAAAGTCTCTGTAAATATTTAAGATTAGTGAACCATATAATTCAAAACAGTTGACTGATTACATCCGAAGTTAATGTTTCGACTCCTATTTTCGTAAAATTGTTGATTGTATGCTAGCTAATGGTACCTACGAGGTTTTCTGGATTTAAGTTCTAGGTGAGGCACCTGTGTATTTGTAATTGTATCACTACTGTAGCATATGTTTGCTGTCAAACATACGTGAAGGCCTAACGACCATCTAAGGTTCTAAAACATTAATAAAAAATATTTGCACCTATGTAGAGGAGAGGACACCCATTAGCTACATATATCAGTAACTTATTGTTATTGTATTCACGCATATATTTTATGAGAAATTATAAATGCATAAATTCATGCGAAATAATCCCAAAAGAGGAAATACGTTTTTAAGATCAAAATCGAATGCGCAATTATAGTGGTAACATTTGGGTGGTGCTTGCTTTAAGATGACCATTATGGATTTCAAACAAAATCTCTTACTACACAATAAGCAGGATTCCGTTTTTCTATACTTGTCATTTAGCTCAAGCTTGATTATTTCTTTCCCCTGCTGTTAGACAAATATTAAAAAAATTAGAAATATACGCCAGCTATATGCCAAAATACCAAACGCATTTACATTACATTATACTTTGGACAGTCTGTAATTGTACATGTGTTAAATTGCTGGTAGGTTTCTTTAGTAATATAGTCTAATTAGTTTTGGCTGTAACAAAAATACCTCATAATTGTCATAGTCATATATAACTATATCACGTCCTGAATACATCCAAGACAGGCATAATCAGTAAACAAATGCAATGCACTACTGTTCACTACCTGTCCACATTAAGAGGTATGCTCCTGTCACATGTTGATTGTCATCAAGTATTAAATAATGACTAATATCTTAAAATACATGCAAATCTATATTTGAATATTGCTGTAATTATGATACAATAAGCGAGATTTTGGAGGCATTTTCTTGGAAATTACGGAACTTATCATCAATAGCCCGTGCCGGATAGCAGGTCATATTTGTCTGAAAGTTCACAGGTAATATGCGAGGATTTGTCTGACTTGATGTACGTGACAGCTATGAATGTGGCGGTAAGCTGCGCCATATTTGGGACTGGAAGCCAGAACTTGTACAGAGTGCGTCTTCCTTGTTAGTGGTTGAAGTAAGTGCGCAGTGCAAGCCATGCCACTAGAAACACGATCACACGTTGCAGTTTACCCACACATCGTGGCTCAAGCCATTTTGCTGCCAAAGAGTCGCATTTCTAGGTCTTTCCGGATATTGAAACACGTGCACGCAATTATAACTGCTAGCCAGAGCACAAACTTTGATGAGAGAAGAGTTTATTGCGGTAGGAAACCGTTACAAGGAAAGTATTCGCACTGGGAAATCTCAGTGACGCAATAGCGTCTGCCATTTTGAGATAATCGGGTCAACACAGGGCACTCAGAAGCGTAGACAGTAATCTAGTTGAACCTCTGTAGGTCAGGAATGACGAAATATCACGCGACATTGGCCGCCGTTTCAACACAAAACTTTACGAGTGCGAAAATCAAAGATCTTGCTGTGTCCCGTGCAACGCCGAAGCCCCAAGATTGTGTAGTTATGTTAACCCGTGGTACATTTCAAAAAAAGACTATGACGAACCGATTGTACATTTAAAAATAATGTCACGTCTGTATTGCCCTCCAAGTCTCAGAGAAAAAACACGTGTAAAAAAAGTATTACTTTTATTATGCACAATAATAATATTGAAATGTGTTTAAAACAATTTTATCACTAGTTATGTCCTGCTGATATAAACTTTATGAAAAAAAAACGTATTTTGTATCTCGGTTTTGGTATATATCAATGACAAGAAAATATTCAGAATGTAAATTTTGTTAAAGTTTTAAGAAAAAATATTCAATGAGACTAACTAACCATTACTAAGATAATGTAAAAATGTTTTCACGTAAGAAAAATTAAGGATTTTGAATAAATTATGCGTCGTGGGTGGATGTGTTATGCTGCTTTCTATGAAGTCATCATGTCCCGAACTTCACTACACCTCACGGTATGAGATATGCAAGGTGAAGGAACCCATGCATTCCCCCTTACCCAGGTTTAGACGTTCATCATTAAAACCATTTCCTCCCAAGTTTAAAATCAGCACTTTATGAAATTTATGCAACGGAAAAAACATACCCATATGATAACTCCACATGCGGAGATTTTTTTTAGCTCCCATTGTAAGCATACAAGACTCTTTATACGTCAATAATGCACATATAGTAAGTTTTGCAGGGAAAAAATGTTATAGAGTGTGAAGACGAATGCGTAAATGTTCAAACTTCAAAAGTACAAAATCATAAAATACAGTTAACTTTCGGCAAACAAATTTCTGTATTTTCATACATTCGTGTTTGGTCGCTCGATTAAAATATATATCTGATCCGCGGTAAAACACACTTCCCTTCCCTTTCAGAGTCCACTCACACTGCTAAGAGTATTAAGCCGAATGAAAAGTAACATGCAAACATGTGTATGTATATGTGTGCGGCCTCTCATCCAGAAGGTGTCAACAGTATTCAGTCTTTATGAACTACGCGATCCTAAACATAGCTTTATTCCCGATATATTATTTCACAATGCAGCTTTATACCACAATACGAATTCCAGCAAAGACACGCGCATTAACCTCTCATTCACCACCCTTCAACTTTGCCGAGACATTTAAGGAAAATCTTCAGAAGTTCGAAAAAAATTAGAGCATATTGCAGCCAGTGCATTATGGGGACCATGACATTTTAGAGATACATTTATAAATTTTGTATGTAAGCGGGAAAATATGATCATCCTTTACCTGATCATACGTCAAATAAACACACACACAGAGAGCCCGAAAATCCCTATTGCAGGCGAGACTGATAGAGGCATTAATAAACTATTAAGACAACGGTATACTTAAAGAAGTGGTCACGAGTCCCATTACAGAAGTAAACAAGAGGCACGTGCAGTCGCAATCTGAGCTCGCGCACACGGCCAGCCGCGCTGCACCAGGTGTTGAATTGGACTTTGCCCTAGCGCACTGACCGCCGGGGGGAGGCTTGTCGCTCCAGCAGCTTGTTTTATTTCCCACGCAAGCAAACTTTATTACATAGGATAATAAACTCAGATATCTGCACGCACAAGTCAACACCAGGGAAGACAAGACTCATGTTCAAGGCTACCCGGGTTCGATACTAGACTCGTTCGGCACAAATTTAAAATTTTAATAATCACTCCAGGTGAATTTTGGGATGGTTTTTTCGTCGAGTTGTTACTTGTGGCCACTGCCTTACTTAGCAACTCGCTCCGTCTTAAAAAAGTATGAAATTTACTTTTAATGTTATTTTAGCTTATACACCACCTATATAATGCAAATTCGCGCCACTATTTTAAAATCTAATACAGTTGCGAATGGAATATATATTTGTGTTCATTATAAGAGAAACTGGTTGCGCCATTTTCTCTGAGATCGAATCCATAGCATCGGGCTTTAAGAATCACGAGCCAGCCACGTTCCGGGAACTAAAAATATAAAAAAATTGCAATAAGTAATGCAGAATAATATGTCCGTATTAACTTTAAATAAATAACTTTACTGGGCACAAGGAATTATTTGGTATCAGCAATTTCTTGCATATTTAAGGCCTACCGACACAAAATTTTACATTTTAATGTTATTTAAAGCTACAATTCGTACACAATCCGTAAGGGCCACTATGATAATTCTAGGAAAATATATCGAATCGTGTCATTATTATTCTCTTCGTAATCAAACGAATGACTTCTTCATCCGCTTAAAATACAATTAAAAATATTTTCACGCACACGTACACAGTGGTCAATTAATATTGAAACGTTTGGGAGGAATAAATCTAGCGGGATTTTCGACCCACTCACATATGATGAATAAAATATTTAACACATGTTGTTATGGGAAAAACTAAAAAGGTTTTGCACCAATTTTATATATATATATATGTACATATATATATATACACACCTGCACGGAAAACACCAAATTAGGTAAAAGACAAAAAAGGCCACCCATTACATAAAAAGGGGGGAAAATTCAAGGCAACAAACTTAAGATAATGCACTTCATGCCCCGACCAGTGCTTCCTATTTATATTTCCGTATCTAAGCGATATTCCAAGGTGAAAAAAAGCCCAGTATTTTAAGTTGTATTAATGTGGAACCTTTAGAGGAATCGTCTATGATCACACACAAAATATTGAACGTTGAAACAAAAAATAAATTTCTAATTTAATTTTTTTTTAATTTATCGAGTACACGTCATAATTACAGAACTTAAACCCATTCTAAAGTAGTCCCCAGTTAAGTTTCACATACGCATACGAACCAGCAGAAGTACGTACACACGTATGTTATGTATCAGCCCTGGCATGGCAGTGTATCACATACCCATACAAAATTGCAGAGGTACATACGCACGTTGTTTATGTATCAGCCCTGGCATAACAGTGCATACAATACACATACTAACCTGCAGAATTAAGTACGCATGTTAGTTATGTATCAGTCCTGGCATGGCTATGTATCACATACACATACGAACTGGCAGAAGTATATACACACGTTGGTTATGTAACAGTCCTGGCATGACAGTGTTTCACATATACATACGAACCTGCAGAAGTACATACGCACATTGGTTATGTATCAGCCTTGGCATGACAGTGTATCACATACACATACGAACCTCCAGAGGTACAAACGCATGTTGGTTAGATATCAGCCCTGGCATGGCAGTGTATCGCATACACATACGAACCTGCAAATGTACATACGCACGTGGGTTATTTATCAGTCCTGGTATGACAGCATTTCACATACACATACGAACCGGCAGAAGAATATACTCACGTTGGTTATGTATCAGTCTTGGCATGACAGTGTATCACATACACAAACGAACCTGCAGAAGTACATATGCACGTTGGTTATGTATCAGTCCTGGCATGACAGTGTTTCGCATACGCATACCAACCTGCAGTAGTACAAACGCACATTGGTAATGTATCAGTCCTGGCATGACCCTGTATCACATACACATACGAACTTGTAGAGGTAAAAACGCATGTTAGTTATGTATCATCCCTGGCATGTCAGATTTTCACATACACATAGGAACCTGCAGAGGTACATACGCACGTTGGTTATGTATCAGCCCTGGCATGGCAGTGTATCACATACACATACGAACCTGCATAAGTACATTCCCACGTTGGTAATGTATTAGTCCTGGGATGGCAGTGTATCACATACACATACGAACCTGCATAGGTACATAGGCATGTTTGTTATGTATAATCCCTGGTATGGCAGTGTACTATATACACATACGAACCTGCAGAAGTACATACGCATGTTGGCTATGTATCAGTCCTGGGATGGCAGTGTATCACATACACATACGAACCTGCATAGGTACATAGGCATGTTTGTTATGTATAATCCCTGGTATGGCAGTGTACTATATACACATACGAACCTGCAGAAGTACATACGCATGTTGGCTATGTATCAGTACTGGCATGGCAGTGTATCACATACACATACGAACCTGCATAGGTACATACGCACGTTTGTTATGTATCAGTCCTGGCATGACACTGTTTCACATACACATACATTTTGCAGAAGTTTATACGCACATTGGTTATGTATCAGTCCTGGCATGACAGTGTATCACATACACATATCAACCTGCAGAAGTACATACGCATGTTGGTTATGTATCAGCCCTGGCATGACAGTGTTTCACATATACATACGTACCTGCAGAAGTTCATACACATGTTTTGTTGTTTTGTTATGTATCAGCCCTGGCATGGCAGTGTATCACATACACATACGAACTTGCAGATGTACATTCGCACGTTGGTTATTTATCAGTCCTGGCATGACAGTGTTTCACATTCACATACGAACCTTCAGAAGTATATATGCACGTTGGTTATGTAACAGTCCTGGCATTACAATGTTTCACATATACATACGAACCTGCAGAAGTACATACTCACGTAAGTTATGTATCAGTCCTGGCATGACAGTGTTTCACATATACATACGTACCTGCAGAAGTACATACACATGTTTTGTTATTTATCAGCCCTGGCATGGCTGTATATCACATTCACATACGAACCTGCAGAGGTACATACGCATGTCGGTTATGAATCAGTCCTGCCATGACAGTGTTTCACATTCACATACGAACCTTCAGAAGTATATATGCACGTTGGTTATGTAACAGTCCTGGCATTACAATGTTTCTCATACACATACGAACCTGCAGAAGTACATACTCACATAAGTTATGTATCAGTCCTGACATGACAGTGATTCACATACACATACGAACCTGCAGAAGTCCATACTCACGTAAGTTATGTATCAGTCTTGGCATGACAGTGTTTCACATTCACATAAGAACCTGCAGAAATACATACGCATGTTGGTTATGTATCAGTCCTGGCATGACAGTGTATAACATACACAAACGAACCTTAAGAGGTACATACACATGTTGGTTATGTATCAGCCATTGCATGGCAGTGTATTACTTACAAATACGAACCTGCAGAAGTACATACGCACATAGGTTATGTATCAGTCCTGACATGACAGTGATTCACATACACATACGAACCTGTAGAAGTACATACGCACGTTGGCTATGTATCAGTTCTGGCATGGCAGTGTATCACATACACTTACGAACGATACATTATCGAAAGTTCAGAAGCGAGAGCAAAATGACTCATTATCACTGTTAATTTTAGCTAGAAAGTTTTTTGCACTTTCATTATGCCCAGAAAGAGTTCTTAATCTTGCAATCATTCTTTCCTTAATTTCACATATTATTAAATAGATCTCCTTAGTGTGCAAGGCATTAAAATGTTGGATTCTATCAACAACTTCATTCAGATCTTCAGGAAATATATTTCGTGAGAGTTCTTGTCGACTTCTGAAATATTCACGACACTTTTTTCAGCAGAGTCAGCAAGCTACTCTTTTCGCCGTTAACTCTGTCTTCATTATCGTGTACATGGCCCTTTCCTTTTTCGCTACTCTTCGAGCCGGAACGAAATATCATATATGCTGAAGAAACTTAGGAAAAAACAACCAGATATGACACACTATGGCCTGTTAATTTTTTTCGGAATATTCTTAAGGACACAGCGAGCATCGTCGCTTCGATTGTGATTAGCAGAGGAGCATGTCATGTAAAAATAGCCTCAAATGAACCTTGATAATAATTGACTCGGGAAATAAGCCTTGAATTACTATTGCCGTCTATACCAAGCACGTTAGAAACACATTTCTTTGAATAAATACGAAAAAATATAATATGAATACCTTACTGCCGGATATAACAGAGATCGCGATCAGATCATGAATATATGATTGTAAATATGCATCAAGTCGGTTTTGAAACATGGGGATTACGTTAGGATACATCCTCGTGTTTGTTAATAATTTCTTGCGCCCTAGGGTGAAAACGAGCCCATGCTTATACAAGTTAGAGTTAGCAACATTGCACCTATGTCGTTTATCAGAGATAAAGTAATTCTTTAATCCATTAAAATGACGGTAGCAATAAATGCAAACTCTTATCCTGACGCATAAACATTTATAAACTTTTCTATGAACACTGCGATAATCACCATCCTAGATAATTATGAAATGTGGAGATGGGGATCAGGCACCCTTTCCATAACGATAGTTTGGGACCGAAATAGGACCGGATATGCTTAATATTTCACATCATTCTCTCGACAAGAGTTGCACTGCTAATAGAGCGCACGCCTCCCATCAAAGGGGAGCTAGGTTCGGTTCCCTTCATGTTCGCACCTGTATTTTCGCTCATGTGGGAAACGTGATTGATGCCATTGCCAACAGTATCACCTGTGATGGACTTGGTGATGTCCGGCAGGATTTGTCGGGACACTTGAACTGTTTCGCCTCCTAAATGTCGTCACCTATTTCAGCTGCTAAGCTCTGCCTCAACTCAAAACACTAGGTGTGCCCTGAATAAAATGTACTGGTGTGGGCGGGTGGGCCACCCACTACGATATTTTAGAGTTTAAAAAAAATCGCCTAATACCAATATTAACCAACGCAGATCACTGACTATGAGTGACAGACGCTTAAAAAAAATTTCATTTTCTCGAATCAGTCGTCGGAAACGCTGTTCAATCCACCAGTTTTCAATTGGATGATATAGAGGTTATAGGAATAAGACGGCCAAAAATCAATTAACTAATCACTTATAATGGAGGAGCGTTTGTCCATAGGAAGATTGTTACCCATTTAATCAGAGAAAAAAACGGATGTTTATTTTATGAATTAAAAAAATGTGAGAGCACTCTGAGAAAAGTATTATACTATTTTCGCACAATAAAGGCCTTGGGGAAAATATAAAATCCGCAGAAACCATCGCCTATGAACTAACATATTTTTATATTAATATATATATATTATGTGTTTGAAATATTTTTTTATATTCGCATGTCATATGCATATATATTTATACTACCACATAATATGCGTATATATTTATACTACAATAAATTATGCATATATATTATTTTTACCATATAATATATTTATAGGAATATCACATATGCATTGGCGATGGTATGTGTGTGTTTGACATATAAACAAGTAAGGGACGATTTTTTCCCCCTTTATTTCTTTGTTTCACAGCATCAAAAAGTATCTTTGGTTTCGCCGGAATTAATGAAAAATTTTACATTTAAATATTATATACAAAAAAAGGGGAAGTTCAAGCTAGAATTTAGTAATCAAAAAAAAATGTACATATAATTTATTTTCTACATTCGAAAGGTATAAACATAACTCTAAAATGCCATGGTCCTTGTAATGCATTTGCTGCAATATGCTTAAGTTTTTTCGCACTTGTAAAGTCTTTCCTTACATGTCTCGACGAGGTTGAAGGGTGGTGAATGAGAGCTTTATGCGCGTGTCATTGCTGGAATTCGTATTGTGCTATAAATCTGCATGGTGGACTAGCATCTCGGGAATAAAGCTATGTTTTAGCGTAATTCATAAAGAGTGAATTCAATTGACATCTGCTAGATCACAGGCTAGTAGTTCCAGAGATTAGCGCGTTCAAACAAAGAATCAAACTCTTCCGCTTTGTTATATTAATATAGGTAACCAGTGAGGTAAAAATTAGTTTCTTCTTTATTAATAACAATATACTGCCCAACAATCTACATCGTTCATAATGCATCGCAGCTCCATCGTCTATGATGTTCCCCCGCGAGCAGCCTGATCTCTCCCCTCAGTCACTTTGGGCTCACGGGTTACTGTGCTGCACTGTCAGTAACCGCCGTAGCTAGTCTGATCACCAGGACTCCGTATTCCACAATGTTCTCCTAAAAAAGGTCCTCGGCTTTGTCATTAAACTCACCTCTTGACCATTCTACTGTGTGCTCCTTGTATTACGCCCTGGTAGTGTACTCCATGGTCAAATTCGCGAATTTCTGCCCTAATCGTGCCTCCATCTGCTCCGTCAGTGTTCAAAGACTTCAGTGATTTGTATCATAAACCATACGAATTGAGCACTTAGTACAGAACTACACAAAATACACTTCAGAGAAATGGTTACTGTCTGCGGTTTCGGTCATTTTAGTTTCATAGTCTCAGGTAACAAAGGTTTCCCAAACGTCTGTACCACGTCTTACCTTTATTCTTTTTTCCGCGGTTTCCTCATTCAACTCGTACACTCGCATGCAAGGTGACCAGATATGCAACACAAAACCCTACACTACAAATACTACACTAATGTGTACTGTTCGTCTCACCGTCCTCTCGACGTTTTCACTGCTCCTATGGCACTGGAAAGCCATTTTGGAAAATCTCAGCTCATCGATGTTGATGACAATGTGTAGATGTAAATTCGTCGCTGCCTGTAAGTATGTCAAGCCAACCCTCGCCCCAGCCAGACGTGAAGCTGCAGTGTCATCCTGTTGCCTTCCGCCGCTGTGGCTGACTTACCCTGGCGCCATGAGGTTCCAGTGGTCTCCTGTAGCCGGCCACCGCTGATAATATTCGACGCTCGCCGACACCTCGCACCACTACTGATGTCTTCCGCTGCAGTCCTCTAATGTCCGCGCACTCGTCTCCGCGACTACGGTAACATATAAATTAGTTTACAAAGTCAGTTTCCCGTCGATACAAGCATGTGACATAGTTCATGTTGACTCAATAGGACCACATATCCTTCCACTTAATTTTACTACAATTATGTAGAATGTGTTTCAGATTTAAGATACAAACTCCTGATATATGTTCGTCAGCGCATGTGGGTTCAACAAAATGTTGTTCCAGCTCATTTTTCAGATAATTACCGTCATTAACGTATCCAGACTTCCCTTGGAATATTAATCGAAAGAGGAGGTCCTGTTTATTTACTAGAAAGTTTGACAGATCTGACACGAATGTTTTTTTCAAAAAGGGATTATGTAAAATGATAGTTAACTGTCTGCAGGACACGTCGTATGAACCACTCCAGTACCTACTATTCGACCATATTTGATAGAACATACCGCGATGTTGTCATGCCTGCGTCATTGCCAGAAAACTTGAATAGTTGCTTTGATTGCAGCCTGTAGAGCTTGAAAATAACAGAATTACTTAATATCTAATTATTGATTCTTATGTTTTCCTTAAACTTTATTAGTTATTACAATTATGATTACAACTTTAAGCTTAAGATTTTTGAACCGAGTATCCTTATCTTCATATTATTCTTCTGCATTTCTCAATATTCCTGAATGTTTTTATCATTATTACAGAAACATGCAGCATATTAAATCATTAAGACACCATCTTAAATCATGGCGTTCATGTCTTCGATATTCAAATTCAATCGTAATATTTAAACGTGAACTTGAAAAGTTCAGGAATACATAAGAATTTCCATGAAATTAACAGTTTCATAAAGCTACAATTTTTTCAAACATGCTATTTATTTTGTTTACACCCTCTCTATGGGGTCTGCAAACCAACATTTGTTTAATTCATTGCCAATGATAAATGTCTTCGGATATATTGAAACATCTAGAATTTCCGAAAATTGCTTACGTTTTTTATTTTTTTTTCCTCCTTAACATTATGCTTTTTCGAAACCCACTCCTAAATTATTTGTAACTGCAACGACATTATTTTATAAAAGTAAACAGATCTTAATAAATTCATAGCTTCCTCAAAAAATAATGTTGAACTACATTTTTAATTATTTGGAGAAATAACTCAAATTCGGCTTATTGTTCTAATATATATGAAATAAGAAGGACTGTGTAAGATGTTTATGATACATTAATATAACAAATCCTTTACAATTTCATTTCATTCTCAGAAAATAATATCTACCAGTGCTTTACTCCTTTACATTTATAATGTTGTGGCCCACAAATTAAAATTAGCATAAAACGTTTCAATATATTACAAATATTAATAGTAATATAAATCTGTTGTTAATATTACATAAGAATATATATATGTTGAAATTTTTTTTAATTATAATACTGCATAGATTCTAGGTGATTCTCTCTCCAAGATGTGGTGTTATTAATCATAACCGAACATAAATATAAAAATATAAATTATTGTTCATTCCTCAGATTTGTTTACTCCAGTCGGTTTCTCACAAAAACGAAACACCATAACAGTAGTAGAATAATAAGACTTCGGGATCTGTGTATTTTGAATGCGGCTGTGAAGGACCTGAGGTGTCACATACTTCGGGTCGTCTCGGGCTTGATCGCAGTATTTTCAACTAGACTGATGTCTGGTCGTATATAAAACATGTAAAAGAAATGGTGAATTGTAATACTGGGGTCACATAGAGTAGTGGAAACTATGACGAAATCTATGGAAAATTTTGTATTACTGTTAACCATTTGGTCGCAGCGACTAGATGAATATAGCGTACATAACTGTAGAAATGAGAGCAAAACTTCATACCGTAAATACTAGAGTTTATGAGGAGATGCTGCTTAATGTGCAAGATAATATTGTGATGCACGCGGCCAGATACTAACGAATGGACGTTTATCAATTTGAAAATCTGTTGTAAATTCCTTCCTGTCTTACAAAGTTTTCTCCGCTCTTATTGTAGACTGCTTGTTCGGCTCCATATTCTTGCAATGTAGAGTAGTTTGTATTAATGTGCGCTCTTGTAACGTTATGCATTACATCTGGAGCACAAGAGTTTATTATTTACAGTGTTCATCACATCACCACTGTGTTGCTGGCGCAGAGCCCACACACACAACTGTACGTTAGATTCATGGCGCCGCTGAGACCAAATGGTTAGCCATTATAAAAATTACCCTTACATTTCCTTCTTAGTTTACACTTCTCCACGTAACACAGGTGTTACACTCCGCCATTCTTTACTCGGAGTATACTTTAGTGAGAGTGCCCAAGTGGCAGTCTTAAATTCATCTTGGGCGCACAGGCTGCCGTAGTAGTTTAGGTCTGAGCATTTTCACACCGAACAACTGAGACGTCTGCACGCACGAACACGCACACAAAGCCAAGATTACCTCGGCCCCGTACATCTCAATAGACTCAACACTAGAAATACATTGCAGTGCAATTATACAACATCATGAGAAGCACAATGTGCCCCAGTCATAAGTCAAAAAGGTACGCCGAAATAGTTATATGGCTGAGCGATCAGCGAATGTGGTGTGAACTACACTACACCTAGAGACTGGGACTTCCCACAAGCCTTCAAAATGCAATACCTCTAAGAATACATCGAGGTGATCAAGATTATATATTTCATGTCGTGGAACACAGAGCAGTCACACTCCGGGTTGTGAGGGAGCGGGTGCACTATGTATTGCCTACTGCAGTTGCCACAACCTGGTACTGTGCTTGCGCTCTCTGGTGCAGAGCTATACACCTGCGCCTTGGCAGGCTGTCTGCCTAGGAAGTCTCTGACTCCTCACCTCTTCACTTTCATTTCTTCTGTTGCAGGTGTCTACTGTGAACACGGGAGGGGGCGTGCCCAGTTGCACATTACCTTTCTACAAGGAGTTGAGTTGAGTAGGGCGACTCTTAACAGCGAGGTCTTGAGAGCCGATGAGGGTGAAATGAGATAAGAATATAGCAATGCTGGAATGCAGGGCGAGATAACGGGAGATCTCCCAGAAATCCCGCCGAACAGTGGCATCATCCGGTACGATTCCCACTTCCGAAAATCAGGAAGTGACACGACCAGGCATTGAACTCAGTTCGCCTTAATGAGAGGCGAGCAGTCTAATTACTCGACCACCACGGCCACTCTTCCACCAGGAATAAGGCACCTCTGCCCCCTTATTAAAGAAAGTTCCCATAATTGTTTCAACTAGAAGCCTTTCTTGTACTTCTTAAATCGTATACACTATGTATTTATTTTCTGTCGATGTATTTTCACAAAAACTATGACAAATTCTGCCTCCATACTTAGTCCAGAATAACCAGTAATCATTGAAGGCTACCATGGCCACTATAGCGGTAATGTATCCCCAACCCCAGTAAAGCTACGACTGGCGGGTCCCGTTACTAGTGTTTTTTTTTAATGCTAAAACGTATGTGGCTTAGCAATGACACTCACACAAGACCCAGCCTTACACTGTTCCTCCAACTCTCCCCTTGTCAAATAAGTTGGTTAGAAATAACTATTTAATTACGGTCGCTTCTATACAGACTGAGTCGTTAATGTATACTAACCTGGCGTGAGCGGAATCCTTAGAACAAATTAATAAGGAAACAATTGTACGACGTAGGGGCTAAAGTGATTTCTGAGGGTGGTATATTCTCTGGTACATTGCGACTTGAAATGTGTTATGTAACTATAAATTGGAAACCACTTGCGATAAAGCAACGACAATTGGCAAACAGGCAAATTTATAGAAGACAGGTCACCCCACAAAACGGCGTTACAGAGAGTACACCCCTTCATACAGTAAATAGGGATAGGCAACCTTAAAATGCTTACAATTATTTAACACTGCGCTTTAAACAATTTCACATGCCATGTTAGTAATCAGTACGCAAACATAAATAAGAAATATTGGTCCTGTTAGTATCCGCTAATCCCGACAGCTAAAGCAGAAATCCCTAGTTGAGCTGGACATCAGATTTGTAGTTACCTGGGAAGTAGGCAACCATTAAAACCTGCTATCGTGCCAGACATACCAACTGACAACCGGGTTCATTTTTTTGTCCTAATTCAGGTAAATTACCCCTTAGTAAATGGTGGTAATGTGAAGTGGTCGAAAAAAAACTAACAAAATTATCGAGCAATAGTGCTTTTTTTGGAATGCAGAAAGTTTACATGGTTACAGCATTTGCTCAAAGTGTGAGCCACCCATCTCCATGCATGCATTAATGCGATGCTCATGTGATTGGCGCACATGTTCAAACATACCGGATTTAGCCTGAATAGTATGGTGTGAATGTTGTTTACATTACCAGAGATTGTCCAAATTGACCACGTTAGTAGCTTAAACATGTGCCTTCAAGTGACTCCA
Organism: Clitarchus hookeri; assembly: GCA_002778355.1. Classification (NCBI taxonomy): domain Eukaryota; kingdom Metazoa; phylum Arthropoda; class Insecta; order Phasmatodea; family Phasmatidae; genus Clitarchus; species Clitarchus hookeri. The sequence continues at coordinate 57,583 of NQII01007965.1, read as the reverse complement.
CAAGCTGAAGTCGACTGGGTTTCGTTCTGGTGATCTGGGCGGCCAAACCAATGTCTCACCTGGGTCTATCCATAGCGCTGAGTACAGTACCGCGCATCCATCTACTGCCTTACTGTGTGACTAAAGTGTGCTGGTGTAACATCTTGCATGTACTACATGTCATTTCGTAGATACAGTGGTACATATTCAAGTAGTTGTGGCAGGTCGTCATCCAAGAGGTGCCGACAGGAGACTCCATATAGCCACATGGGAAGGCTGTGTGGCCCAGTGAACATAACATTGATAATCCCAGTCCAAACATTATGAGAAAACAGACTTTGGAAGTGGGATTCCCGTACTGGATGTGGGTTGATGTGTGCCTACAAATGCTCGTTTTGGAAGTTGAAGACACCTTGCCTCGTGAAGTATACTTCGTTGGTAAATAATAAAGTGCCGTAGAAACATGGGGCGCGCCTAATTTTGATTTGGAACCACTCGCAATACGATATACAGCCAGGCCGGTCAGGAGTAATAAGGGTATGCACTGACTGGTAGTGATATGCGTGTGATGTCTCGTCATAAAATGCAACATACTGTGGGCTGTGATGCGTTAAGTACATTAGCGATTACTCGAGCTCCGGCATGTGGGTTAGCATCAATGTACATCGTGCTCGATGTCTAACCGTGGTTCACAAACATCGTGGTTACTTGCATGTATAGTTCCTGTTTCACGAAAACGCCGATGAATTGTAGTGAATGCATGGGCATCTGGTAAATGCCGAGTTGGATACATTTCGGCGAGTTGAGGACGCGTAGCTTTGAGGCTTGTAGATATCGCGAGCCAATAGGTGGATAGAAAGGTGAAATTATCTCGCGAATGTCTGAGTGGGTGGGGGGGGGGCACAAACTTCTAGCGTTTATTATTTTGATATTTTATACATGTCCTGTGTGGTTGTTACGATTGTAAATCTACTCGTTTGAAAACAAGGGCTGCGTTTGTAATAGATTTCAAGAAATATTTGTGCAATACTGACCCGTATCCCCTAGCTTCACCATAAATGCGGACACTCAACAACGTAAAACCATATACAGGTGTTTGTGTGAAAACTATGGGTGATATAAGTGTAGTTGCGTGAGAAAAGAAATGTGTTTTAAAAAATCGCAAAACGCCCAAAACACCTTATTAATAATAATAAAACGACAATTTCAATAAATCGTGACCGTATTACTCATTAACTGTTAATGTTTCCTAGCTACACGAAACTCTTAAAATTAAATTCAGTAACTTGTTATGCTTCTTAAGGAAATATAGTTCTTGTGGATCATGAAAGGAATCAGAGAATAATTAATTAGGAACGACTAATTAATAAATAAGGACATTACTGATTCAACTGACAATAATTACAGTATGGTGTAGTTAGTGGGGCTAGGGATCGAGGTAGGGGCAAAGGGCAATCTGTTATGGGAGGACAAGTATACAAGGGACTCCGGGCTCGCTCTCTCACCCTACTGTAAGACACTTACCACCAATCGCCGCTCGGAGACGCCGTTCAGGGAGGACCGACGCCGACTGACACCCCGGCCCTTAACCATAGTGTCCATTACACATCCCCTTCACACCCACCTTCTCCGATATCCTTGATTACTATTGGCTCTCCCTTGTGTTCTGGACGGGGTTACTGCAGTTAGGTGTTTATGAAATTGCTGCAACCACATTGTATCAGCCAAACTTAGATATTTGACATACTTCTAAAGATTCCTGCATTCTCGGTATTTGCATTACTATTGCCGTAGTTTGTGAACATTGTTTTTGTTATAGTAGTTGGCCACATTCCCTCCTTACCCAGCCTCGCTCCTTGTGTAGTAATCGTAACAAAATGTATTCTTCTTAATCAAATAACTTCCTTATTGAAGAAGAAGATATAAATATAGTTGCATAACTGCGATAGAAATGGTAATGTTCTGGTTAACATGTTGTGTATACTTGCAGGTTTAATTAATATAAAAAATAATACTTCATACGCAGGTTATGTTGTTCTTGTGGTTAAGGACGGAGAACAAGTGGTGTGTGTTCCAGTTACCGTGCTAGCAAAATATAATTATTTTTCATAAATTATATATTTTTATTAATTTTTTTAATTTTTTGCGGTAATTTATTTATCACATTTATTTTCTACTAGGAACCTAATTAAATTATGTAAAGTTCTCAATAATGTAAGATATAAGTAATACAAGGCTATCATTTGTAAATTTACGAATATATGTTTTGCTGATTTTAAAAGAACGATGTTTTTTAAGTTTTACGAAGGAATTTTCTAGTATCTGGTTTTCCAAGGATTTTTCTTATAAAAGTACAAACTTTTTTTATTATAACATTTGGATTTTGTTATTCTAATTTCAGTTTGAATATTCTGTTACTGTGAAAGTTAAGGTGTACAGTATCATTTAATTTCTACGGCTCCGTCTAAGTACCTAACACTTTATTCCACAAGGGTATAAAATTTTATTTGTGTATATTTTTGTTGCTGTTTAAAAGTTTTCCATATATATATCGCATATTATATATTAGTACATAAATATGGAAATCTCTTTTTCCCCTTATGTCGGTAAAAAATATTAAAAATTATTTTTAAATCTGTCAGAAACATGTTGTTTCATGCTAGGATAATGTATTTTTCTTCATGTAAACTGTAAATTATAACTCCCGCTGTTTTCTCATCTATTTTTGGCACATTTAGAAACGACATGCCATTTGTTTTATCTGAGATGACCAGCGAGTGAATATATATTCTGCAAGAAGTGTAAGACCATAAAGATGTACTCCTCATAAATTCCGGACGGTAACAACCGCTACACAAGTACTAGTAACAGAGAACTAGACTGCAACCCATTAGGAAATGAAGTAGAAAATATCAATAGCAATGCATCGGTGTTCGGCACTGTATTTTCCACTTTAATATCTTCATTTGTATGTCTAATTGTGATACCCTTCGTCTGCTCTTTATACTACCAATCATGTACTGATCTAAATTTGTGTAACCAAATTCAGATCCTTTGATATTTAAAATATCAAACACTTAACCAAAGGAATGAGTCTTGTCTATATAAACCTTCAATTTAATATATATTATGTTTAAAGGATACAGCAATAAAATTAATGATATTAAATGTATTTGCAAGATTTCTGTTCATCTGTTAAATAAAAAGTATCATAGTATATTAAACTGTAAAAGATTAAAATAATTTATTTGTGTTGTTTTCTGCTGTATATTATTGTAGCTTAATGATCTGCAAGTGAAATTTGAGGTAAAATCCAGAAAGAGTGAACAGAACTTGGAAAAAGTACTTTTATTATTAGTATCAGAAATTTAATTAAAAATATGATATTTTAGTTTATTTTATGTAAACATTATCTTAAATATATCCAGCGTAATATTTTAGTCATGGAGCACCACATAACATAGAATATGTATAAAAGATATCCTTCGTTTTTACAACGCTTAGGTATAGGGCAGATTATTCAATCTGCACTATTAAAACTCTGCTAGACCTAACAAAACAATCGCGTTTGATAAATCAGAAGTTGTAAACAGAAAAGTCACACAAAATATTTCCACGATTGCAGTAATGCATAAAAGAGTTATGTGATTTAATTTCAAAGCAACCGCTAAAAAACCCAATCTGCTTTCACTTATAGCTAACAAAGGTTAACTTTATTAAACGTACTTTAGCTTTTCCTTGGACTGACGTCACCGAAAGAGCAGACAGATGAATAACCGTTTTCTTAATCACGGAGATTAAGTTCACCGTGCATTAAAAATTTCAGTTGTTTTTATATTCGTACGCAATAATGTTACTTACAAGTACTATTTCTTCCAGAAAAAAATAATATAGACAATATTTTTTTTTTAAATATGAAAAACTATATTTTTAGTGGTTTTAGGACTTGTAACAAATATAAAATAAATAATTTGCCATATTTAAATAATTATCATTTAAATAACATAATATGTGAATCTTTAAAATGTCTGTCTAATGACGCTTAGGAATATTTTTGCAATTTTCAAATATTGCTCAAAATAAGTAAAGTTTAGCTTTTTTTTTATAGCCCTCTATGATATTTTTTAAAATTGATTTTGCTGAAAGTAAACTAAAATTTATTAAAAATTGCATCTATATCAATCACTCTTGTTAAATTTTGTGACTATATTTACATTTGTTTTATCTGTAAGTCTCAAAATCACAAACATCGTAATTTTTACATGGAATGTGGAAAAAGCTACGCAATATATTATTTGTAATGCCAGGAACTAGTTCCTGTTAGTTATGCCCAAGAATATAAAATAATAATGTTTTTTGGTGAGCACCAGCCTTAATATTAAATATCAGAAACCACTTGTGAAGCAACAAATCTGTTAATAGTGTTTTATATAAACGCGTTTGTTAATATTATCCCGTTTTCTGTTTGGAAATGGCTGTTGTCCACCTAAGTTTCCATCAAACGTCGTTAACAATTCGTTCTTAGCAATTTTTAAAGACATACTGTTAGTTAGCACGTCTGAATTAACAAAAACGTCGTCTTGTCGAAACATACTCAAGTGAACCATTTGTGAGATAATTCATGTTGAACATTCAAAACAGAAGACATGTTGAATACCAGGTAGGAAAACCACAAAACAGGGTTCGTCTATTTATATGAGTATTTTTCAGAGGCTCACAGCTCCCTTAGTAATCACTAGACGAGATAAGTGGTACTTTAATTTAAGTCTCATATTTTCCTCAGAAACACACTGCCGGGAGTTTGTACCCATGTTTTAGAAACTCGTTTTATATGCTGGTTTCAAAATGTGAAGTGCGTCGATTGGTCGCTTGCTTCAGGTCTGTGGAGGAATGGACGGTCCTCAGTAGAAGTAGTGTCTATTGTTATTCATTAGTGGGAAGTGTAATACACGAGTCATCCCTACACTCTTTGGGAAGTAGAATAAATATTAAAATTAGTATTCCCTTAGGGCAACACTATTCCATATTTTGGCTTCAGAACATTTTTTTTTCACTTTGATCATTTAAATTACTCCATGTTGTGACTTTATGAATTTTTCATTTCAACTTTTTAATTTTTTCAGTCAATTATATGTATATACAATACAACTCATCCACGTTTGTAAACATTCCAACCTTTTTTGAAAACTTTCTAATCTTATTTATAAGTCGAAGGAAAATTATGTATTATTTGTGGTTTCGGATCTCGAACTCATATCGCTTCTCCATAGAGAATAGCAAAAAAATGTAAGACTGCTGCGTATGAACACGTCTTAGAGTCAGAAATTCAATTTGCCAGAAATCGCCAAGTCCGTCACTGGTGATACTGTTGACAATGGCATCAATCACCTTTCCCACATGCGCAAAAATAAAGGAGCTACCCCCGCCGGGACAAAGAGATACTATAAAGTTCATTACGTTAATCTCAAGCAGGCATTAGGTCATGGGTTGAAGTTGAAGAATATACATCGGGTGCTTCAATTCAATCAGAAGTCATGGCTGAAGCCGTATATTGAACTCAACACAGAGAAACGACAGGCAGCAACAAATGCATTTGAGAAAGACTTTTATAAGCGAACCTAGCTCGCCTTGATGGTAAGAGTTCGCTCTGGTAGCTGTGCAACTGTTGTCGAGAGAATGGTGTGAAGTGTTGAGCGTGTCCGGTCCTGTGTCGGTGCCAAACAATAAATATGAAAAGGGTGCCTGATATCCATCGCCACATTTAATGGTTCTCTGGGATGGTGATTATCGCAATGTTTATAGAACAGTTTGTAAATATTTATGCATCGGGAATAGAGTTTGCATTAATTGCTGCCGTCATTTTAATGGAATAAAGAATTACTTATTTCTGGTGAAGGACTGAGTTGCGATGTTGAAATTTTTTACTTGCGTAGGCATGGGCCCGTTTCCACCCTAGGGCGCAAGGAATTATAAACAAACATGAGGATGTGCCTGACGTAATCGCAAATGTTCAAAACGGAGTTGATACTTTTTTTACAATTATATATATTCATGATGTGACCTTGATCTCTGCTACACCCTACAGTAAGGTTTTCATATTAGACTTTATCTTAAAAAATCTAAGTTATGTTTTTCCATCGCGCTTGGTATCGATGGCAGTAGTATTTTAACGTTTATTTTCCGAGTCGATTCATATTAAGGTCAATGGGAGAATATTTTCTAATGTCATGCTCCCACGTCGATACCCCGGCTAATCACAATCGAAGTGACGCTGCGTGCTGTGTGTGGTGAATATTGCGTAAATGAAACAGGTTTTCGGAGTGATTTTTCCTGAATTTCTTCAGAGTATTTTCGATTTCGTTCCAGCTTGAAGAGTTGCGTAAAAGGGAAAGGGCCTGCATACGATAATGAAGACAATGTTGACGGTGAAACTGGAGCAATTTTTTTTATTTCTTCACACATCGCATCACAGGTTATGCTAAAAAATTTACTGAAGACAAGAAAACCGACTACACTAGTAAACGTGATGATAGACTCAGACATTTGATTCCCTTGAACAGTAAAGATATATATTTAATAATCGGTGAACTTAAGGAAAGGGGCTGCATCGAATGAAGTCATTGTGTAGTATCCATTATCTACAAACATCACAGAAATGAAAAGTTTGAATGCATGGAAAGTAGGATTATAAATTTGTGTGCTCCTAGTTGTACAATCATACTGAACCTTATCCTACTGCTATACTGAAACATTATATTTTAGTGGTGTATAAAATCGAATGTATGGGTCTGTTTTAAAGAAAATTGAACGAAAACGTGGGTCACTGGAAATACAGTTCAATGTGAATTATTATGACATTTTTGTCGGGCAGTTAAATTGGGCTGAGTTTTGTTTGACATAGAAACGAACTGAGGAAGGACCGTTTATCGTTCCTTTATTGGCACACCAATATATAAACGTTTGGATAAATTAGGCTCGTTTTCATAATAGCGGCGAAGGTTTGTGTTCGTACGTGTATTTACTGGCAAAAAACGAATTGCAGAAATTGATGCCCAGGATACTCTGAATTGACCTGTGTAAATTTTTTTATATATTAAATAAAACATCCCGAAGCACTCACAACCTTCCTACGAAGGACACAGACACATGCCTCAGGTAATGTGGTTTAACTTTATATTTTACAATAAATTTGCCCGGATATAATTATTCTGTATGAACAAACTTCCATCTCGGTATGAAGCTCTTCTTTTCAATCCGGGCTCAGGGCACTTGCTGCCTTAGTACCAATGCACTGTTCGAAAACCCTTTTTTCACTCAAATTCATGTTTTATGAGTACTTTAGAAAACAAAGTTATGACAATAAAATGTGATATCTTAGCATACTTGCGTATCAATTATTTGCAGAAAATTATCATGCACAGTCATATTTGAGAGAGATATATTTAGAAGTGGAAACTTACAACACATATTCTGCTATTAGGAAACTCTTCGTTTGATGAATGCAGTTGGTATGCTAGTGCGTCCCCGCCTACGGGTTTTGTATACTCGACTTCCTTAGACAACAAGTTACCCACCATTAACAATAATAAACCCTAATGAATACAGCAGAAGAAACGAAGCCATAAGGATCATTCTCCGTGTTATTTCAACTACTTCTATGACCCGATGTTATTAAAGAGCTTAAGTGAACAGTAAATTCTCTGCTCATCGCTCGTCCTCTTGACAAGAAAGATAAGCCATCTCACCCTAACGTTTCCTGGGAAGTGAAGGAGAAGGAGCAGTAACTAGCTAAAATTACCGCAAGATGGCGTCACGGGCGGCTTGAAGTCATTACACAAATCAACTGTACCGGCGAAGTTGCGAACAGCAGAGAAGTTCTTTAAGAGAGCGGGGACAAAAATTTTACGATTAACGCGATAAAATAAGTTTAAAGGTTATTAAAGGTAAATCTGGAAAACAAATAACAATATTACGTAACAGTTTTTGCCATTTGGAAGTATCATGCTACAGTGAGGCATTAATAATGATCTACACAGCCAAACAATGAACACAGCGCAATACGAAGAGATCATGTGACAACCATGAAACGACGTAAACAGTGAGAGTACTGACTGGTATGCACATGACCACACATCCAATAATTTGATTAATCTTTCAAACATGCTTCTTGTGGTAAAATAGTTTTATGTTTTATTTATACGTACTACCATGTCCTGCGCCTATAACCATTTTCAAATAGTTCACCCTACATACAAGAATGCTCCTTAAGTAATGGTTGAGGACGTTTACGAAGGTGAAGAAGGTGAGGAGTCCCGAGAAAATCTGACGGACAACGCTAAGTCCATCACGAGAGATACTGTTGGCAACGGCATCAATCACGTTTCCCACATTCGCGAAAATACAGGGGCGACCCCCGCCGGGAATCGAACCTAGCTCGCCTTGATGGTAACAGTGCGCTCTGGCAGCTGTGCAACTACTGTCGAGAGGATGGCGTCAAGTATTGAGCATCTCTGGTGCTGTGTCGGTGACAAACAATCATTATAGAAAGGTCGCCTGATATCCACCGCCACATTTCATGGTTCTCTGGGATGGTGATTATCGCAGTGTTTATAGAAAAGTTTGTAAATATTTATGCATCGGGAATAAGGTTTGCATTTATTGCTGCCGTCATTTTGATGAAATGAAGTACTAATTTATATCTGGTGAAGGAATGAGTTGAGATGTTGAGAACTTCTATTTGCGTAGGTATGTGCTTGTTTTCATCTTAGGGCGCAAGGCATTATTAACCAACATGAGGATGTGCCTCACGTTATAGACATGGTTCAAAACCGAGTTGATGCTTATTTACAATCATATATTAATGATCTAATCTTGATCTCCGTAATACTCGCCAGTAAGGTTTTCATATTAGATTTTTTCGTAAATATTTAAAGTTATGTTTTTCCATCGTGCTTGGTATCGATGGCAGTATAATTTTAATGGTTATATTCCGTGGCAATACATATAAAGTTTAATGTGATAATATTTTTGCATGACATGCTCCCTCGTAAATACCTCTGCTTATTACAATCGAAGCGACACTGCGCGCTGTGTGTTGTGAATATTGCGTAAAAAAAACAGGTTACCTTAGTGATTTTTCCTGAATTTCTTGAGAGTATATGGGATTTCGTTCCAGCTTGAAGAGTTGCGTAAAAGGGAAAGGGACTGAATACGACAATGAAGACAATTTTGATGGTGAAACTGTAGAATTTTTTTTATTTCTTTACACGTCTCGTCACCGGCTATGCTTAAACAGTGACACGATGACAAGAAAACGGACTACATATTTGTTGAATACCCCAATGAACTTGTTGATAGACTCACATATTTGATTCCCTTGCACAGTAAAGTTATATCTTTAATCATCGGTGAACTTAAGGAAGGGTGTTACATCGACTAAAGCCATTCTGTACTATCCATCATCTGCAAACATCAGAGAAATGCAATATTCCATGCACTTTTAATCTAATTTAAAGTAAACATACAATCGAAAATTAGTAAATTCTAAATGGCGCGGACTAATCCCGCTTAATTGGTACTCTTAATATGATTATATTCTACATTTTTTTCTACCGCCGCAGTGGTCTAGAGAGGTAGTATATAAAATACAAATTTTGTGTTAAAATCTGCTATACACTGTAAATAATTTTTGTAAATTTTACTGAGAAATTGTTTGTAATTTTTACAATTGCTTATAACAATACAAGGATTTCTCTTCTAAAAATGCTCGTTTGTAAAACTACAAGGGCTGGGTTTGTAATAGACATTAAGGGTTTCTTTGTAGAATATTGACCGTATTCACGAGCTTCAGCATTACGGCGGACACTCAACACAGTAAAACCATTTACAGATGTTTATGTGAATACTATCGCTGTTGTAATGTAAAGTTGCGGCCAAAAATAAATATATACTCTAAATTTAAATAACGTAAAATGCCCAAAATGATTCAAATAGTAATAATAAAACGAAAATTTTAATCAATCGTGACCATATTACTCATTATCTGTAAATGTTTCCAAGCTACACGGAACTCTTAAAATTAAATGCAGTAAATCGTTACACTTCCTTAAGGAAATATAGTTCACACAGTTCATGAAAGGAAGTTGGAGAGTAATAAATGTATTACAACTAAATAATTAAAGAGGAACATTACTGATTCAACTAGCAATAATTACAGTTTGATGTAGCTTGTGCGGCTATACATCGAGATAGGTGTAAATGACAATCTGTTATAGGAGGACAAGGATATAAGGGGCTCCGGGCTCGCTCTCTCACCCTAGTGTAAGACACTTACCACCAATCGCCGCTCGGAGACGCCGTTCAGGGAGGACCGACGCCGACTGAGACCCCGGCCCTTAGCCGCCGTCTCCACCACACTTCTCCTTCACGCCCACCTTCTCCGATATACCTGATTCCTATTGGCTCTCCCTTGTATCCTAGGCAGGGTTACTGCTGTTAGATATTGATGAAATCGCCACTACTACACTGTGTTCGCCAGACCCAGATATTGTACATACTTCTGAAGATTCCTGCATTCTCGGTTGTTGCATTAGAGTCACCGTTGTTTGTAAACATTGTTTTAGTACTAGTTGTTGGCCGCATTCCTGCCCTACCCGGCATCGCTTCTTGAGTAGTAATCGAAACATATTGTATTATTCTTAATAATATTATTTCCTTAATTGAAGAAGTAGGTATAAATAGAGTTACATAACTGCAACAGAAACGTTAATGTTCTGGTTAACATTTTGTACAACTTGCAGGTATATTAAATAGATATAAATAAAATCTACAGATGAAAGTTAAGTTGGTCTTACGGTTAACGTTGTGGCTTAGATAGACAAGGGGTGTGGGTTCTACTCACTCTGCTGGAAATTTTTTTTTTATAAATTCTATTTTGAATGGTTTTTTATACTATTCGCGGTTAATAATTTACCACATTTATTTCTACAAGAAAAAAAATAAATTATGTAAAGTTCTTAAAAATGTAAGTTATAGGTAATGCAAGGCTAGAATTTGTAATATTACAAATACATATTTTGCAGATTTTACAAGAAAACTGTTTGTAGTTTTAAAAAGGAATTTCCTGGTAACTCGGTTTTCAAGGATTTTTCTTGTAAAAGTACAAAGAATTTTTTAGAGTGTTACATTTGACAGCAGTTATTTGGATTTTATTCCCTTAATTTCCGTTTGAATCATCTGTAACTCTGTAAGTTAAGGTGTGCAGTGTCATTTAATTTCTACAGCTCCGTCTAATTTCTTAACACTTCAATCCACATGGGTACAAAATTCTATTCGTGCATATTTTTGTTGCCTTTTAAACATCTTCAATATAAATTTCGCATATGATATTTATATATAAATCTCTTTCTCCACACATATCGACAATGAAATTAAAAAAAAAATTTTCATTTGTCAGAAATATGTTGTGTCATGCTAGGATAATGTATTTTTCTGCATGACCTTATTCATGTAAACTGNTTTTCATTTGTCAGAAATATGTTGTGTCATGCTAGGATAATGTATTTTTCTGCATGACCTTATTCATGTAAACTGTAAATAATAACTCCCGCTGTTTTCTCATCTTCTTTTTGACTCGTTTCGAAACGAGATTGAATTTGTTTTATCTGAGGTGACCAGCGAGTGAAGATATGTTCTGCAAGAAGTGTTAGACCATGAAGCTGTACTCCTCATGAGTTCCGGACGGTAACAGCCGCTAAACAAGTGCTAGTAACAGANGAAGTGTTAGACCATGAAGCTGTACTCCTCATGAGTTCCGGACGGTAACAGCCGCTAAACAAGTGCTAGTAACAGAGAACTAGACTTCAACACATGGGGAGATCAAGTAGAAAATATCATTACCAATGTATTGGTGTTCGGCAGTGTAAATTCGACTTTAATACCTTAATTTGTATGTCTACTTGTAATACCCTTCGTCTGCTGTTTAAAATGGCAATCGTGTACTGAACTAAATTTGTGTAACAAAATTCCTGGCCATATGTTGCCTGAGACCCAAATTCAGATCCTTTGTTATTTAAAACACCAAATATTTTACTAAAGGATACAGCATGCTATTTAAACCTTGATTTTAATATATATATTATTTAAAGGAGGCAGTAATAAAAATCATATTTTTTTTAAATGTATTTGCAAGTTTTATGTTCATCTGTAAAATAACAAATTATCAAAAAATAATAAAATTAAAATTTAATTTTTGCAATAATTTATTTGTCTTGTTTTTGTTGTAAATTTTTGTAGCTGAATGATCTGTAAGTGAGATCTGAGGCAAAATTCAGGGAGAGTGAACAGAATTCGGAAATGGTACGTTTATTATTAGTATCATAAATATAACTAACAATTTGATACTTACGTTTATTTTAAGATAACATTATCGTTAATATATGCAGTGCAATATTGTAGTCATGGATCATCATATATCGTGGAATATTTATTTATGATTTCCTTAGTTTTTACAATGATTAATTATATGACATATTATTCAATCTGCACTATTAAAATTCTGCTAGAGAAAAGCAAACAATCATGTTTGATAAGTCAGAACTTGTAAACAGAATAGTAAAACTAGATAGTTCTACGATTGCAGTAATGCATAAAAGAGTTTTTTGTGTAAATTTCAAAGAAACAGCTGAAATATGCAATATGCTATCACCTTTAGCCAACAAAGTTTACCTTTATTAAACATACTTTAGTTTTTCCTTGGACTGACGTCACCGAAATAACAGACAGATGATTAACGGTTTTCTTGCTCGAGAAGAGTAAGTTCACCGTGCATTAAAAATTGCCGGGCACCAAAAAACCTTGGTTTTTATATTCGTACGCAATACTGTTACTTTAAACTGCTATTTCGTCCACATAACATTATTCAGGCAACATATTTGTTTTCAAAAGATATGTCAAAACAATAATTTTAGTGCTTTTAGGACTCGTAACAAATAAAAAATAAATAATTTGCCATATTGAAATAAGTCCCAGTTAAATACCATACTTTGTGAAACTTTCATATATCTGTCTTATCACGCTTAGGAATATTTTTGCAATTTTCAAATATTGTTCAAAATAAGGGCAGTTTAGATAATTTTTTATCTGCAGCTGTCTATAACATTTTGTAAAATTAATTTGGCTGATAGTATATTAAAATGAATTAAAAATTTCGTCTATATCAATCACTCTTGTTAAGTTTTGAGTGTATGTATACTTTTTTTTTTATCTGTAAGTCTTAAAATGACAAAACTTCGTAATTGTAACATGGAATGGTGCAAAAACTACGGAATGCAACATTTGTAATACCAGGAGGTAGTATCTGTAAGTTATGCCCGCGAATATAAAATAATGATTATTTTGGTGAGCACCAGCCTTAAGCCTAAATATTATAAAAGACTTGTGAGGCAACAAATCTGTGAATAGTGTTTTATATAAACGTGTTTGATAATATTTTGTCCCTTCGTTTTGGAAACGGCTTTTGGCCACCTAATCTTCCATTAAAATTCGTTAAGAATTTGTTCTACGTAATTTTTAAATACATCCTGTGAGTTAGCACGTCTGAATTAACAAAAACGCCGTCTTGTCGGAACATACTCGGGTGAACCATTGGTGAGATAATTCATGTTGGACATTCAAAACAGAATTTATGTTGAATAGTAGGTAGGCAAACCACAAAACAGGTTATGGCTATTTAATGAGGATTTTTGACGAGAAAAGAGGTACTTTCATACCAGTAATATATTTTCCTCAGAAACACACTGCGGACGTTTGTACCCATGTAGTAGAAACACGTTGTATATACTGGTTTCAAAATGTGTAGTGTGTCTGTTGGTCACGTGCTTCAGGTCTGTGGAGGAATGGACGGTCCTCAGTAGGCGTAGAGTCTATTGTTCGTTAGTGGAAAGTTAAATTCACGAATGATCCCTACCCACTTTGGGGAGCAGAATTAATATTAAAATTGTTATTCGCTTAGGGCAACTCTATTCCATAATTTAGTTTCAGACCATTTTTTTTTACTTTGCATGTTTCCAAGGTTCCATGTTGTTACGCTATCAATTCTTTAATTCGACTTCTTTTTTTCAGTAAATTTTTTGTGTATACAATAAAACACATNCATGTTGTTACGCTATCAATTCTTTAATTCGACTTCTTTTTTTCAGTAAATTTTTTGTGTATACAATAAAACACATCCACGTTTCTAAACATTCCAACATTTTTCGAAAACTGTCTAATCTTCTTTATAAGTCGAAGGAAAATTATGTATTATTAATGGTTTTGGATCTCGAGATCATATCGTTTCACCATGCTTCTCCTTTGATAAAAATTAAAAAATGCATTACTGCTGCGTATGAACACGTTTCAGCATCAGAAGTTCGCGGCCATACACCACTAAAAAAGTTAGAAAACACGGGATGGTAACCAAACTGCGAAGTTCATACCTCACTTTAGTGTCACTATTCATCGTATACAACTTGTGGTTAGTAATTGTTGAGTGTTGCAGGAACCATTAAATAGGTGTTAAATTCAGTCCCGCGTGTAAGGTAAAACTAGCATCGCTTCGAATGTGATTAGCAGGGGCATTGAAGAGGGAGCATGACAACTAAAAATAACCTTTCATGAGCCCTGATATGTATCGACTCTGGAAATAATCGTTGAAGTACTACTGCTATCGATACCAAGCTCAATGAAACAACATCTGCGATCATCACCATCCCAGAGAATCGCGAAAAGTAGCGGTGGAAATCAGGTACCCTTTCTATAAAGATTATTTCCCACCAACAAAGTACCAGACACGCATAATTCTTCACACCATCCTTTCGGCAACAGTTGTACAACTACCAGAGCGCACTCCTCCCATCAAGGCGAGCTAGGCGGGGGTCGCACCTTTTTTTTTGCGCATGCGGGATGCCTGATCGATGCCATTGCCAACAGTATCACCCGTGATGGACTTGGCGATGTCCGGCAGATATTCTCGTGGCACTTCACCTTAGTCACCGACCTAAACGTCCTCACCTAATTCATCTGCTAAACTCTCTCTCAACTCAAAACACGTTGTGTCCCCTGAAAACAATGTAATGGTATGAATGTGTGGGCTGCCAACCACGATGTTTTGTGCTTTAAGAAAGTCGGTAATTACCAATGTTTATCAAATGAGATCACTGACGAAAAGTAACCGAGGTGTAAAAACAATTTAGTTTTTTATATTCAGATGTCGTAAACCCAGCTTTCCAGGTAAAAATTTCGAAGTTCTAGGAACTTGTCAGCCAAGAATCAGTCCTCTCAACACTCAGAATGGTGGAGCGGTCGTCCATAGGAAGATATTTGTCCTTTTCATATAGTAATAATATACAGATGTATTATGTATATTTAAAAAAATGTGGGGAAACTGATGAAACCCTTATTCTCTCTTAACTCCAGCTAGGGACCGGAGAAAATATAATTCCAGCAAATAACTTCACCTAAGCACTAGAATATATTTATGTCAAAGTTTAATATTCTTTAGGCATTTTTTTTAAATTACCGTTGAATATGCATATATATATTTTAATACCTTATAATATGCAAATATTGTTATATTACCATATAATATGAGTATAGGCATATAAAATATGCGTTAGTGATGTTATATTCTGTTATTATATTTTCTCCGGGGTATTGCTGCTGTGAACAGTGTATAAAGATTTTCTCGCGGTATTCGCACGCTTTTTTTAAATATATATATATATTACATCCGTATATTCTTTCTGTATTAAACGAGCAAATATCTTCCCATGGACGACCGCATCTTCATCCTGAGTGATTGTCAAACTGATTCTCAGTCGACAAATTCCCAGAACCTCAATATACACTGAAGAGCCAAAACAAATGGTACACCTTCTTAATATCGTAGAGGGCTCCCGCGAGCCCTCAGAAGTGCCACAATAGGAACGTGGCATGGTCTATACTAACGTCTGAAGGTATGAAATAGGCAACTCACACCATGAATTCTGCAGGGCAGTCCGTAATCCATAGGAGTGCGAGGCGGTGGAGATCTCTTCTGAACAGCACGTTGCAAGGCATCCCAGATATTCTCAATAATGTTTATGTCTGGTGATTTAGGTGGCCAATGGAAGTGTTTCTCAAGTCAGAAGAGTGTTCCTGTAGCCTCTCGGTATCCTCTCTCGACGTGTGGGGTGTCGCATTGTCCTGCTGGAATTGTCCACGTCCTTCGGAATGAACAATGGACATGAATAGGTGCAGGTGATCGGACAGGATTCCTACGTATCTGTCACCTGTCAGAGTCGTATCTAGACATATCAGTGGTCCCATTTCACGCCAACTGCACACGCCCCATACCATGACAGTGCCTCCACCAGCTTGAACAGTTCCCTGTTGACATGTAGGATTCACAGTTTCATGAGTATGTCTCCATACCCGTACACGTCTATCCAACCGATACAATTGGAAACGAGACTCGTCAGACCAGGCAACGTGTTTCCAATCATCAACAGTCCATTGGCGGGTTTGGTGGACATAAGGCGTAAATCTTCGTGTCGTGCAGTCAACAACGGTACACGAGTGGGCTTTCGGCTTCTAAAGCACATATCGATGATGGTCCGTTGAATAGTTCGCACGCTGTCACTTTTTGATGATCCAGCATTGAAATCTGCGCCAATTTGAGAAAGGGTTGCACGTCGGTCACGTTTAATGATTCTCGTCCGTCGTCGTTTGTCCCGTTCCTTCACGATCTCTTTTCGGCCGTAGCGATGTCGAAGAATTTATGTTTTACCGGATTCCCGAAATTCACAGTACACTCGTGAAATGGTCGTACGCGAAAACCCAAATTTTATCGCTACCTTGGAGATGCTATGTCCCATCTCTCGTGCGCCGACTATAATACCACGTTAAAACTCACTGAAATCTTGAAAACCGCCCATTGTAGCAGCAGTAACCGATATAGCAACTTTTCCAGACGCTTGTTGCCTTATATAGGCGCTGACGACCGCATAGCGTTTCTCTGATTGTTTCCATACCTCTGTTATTTGCATACGCACGCCTGTACCAGTTTTTCTGGCTCTTCAGTGTATTTCACAGGAAAACGTATGGGTTGAACTACGTTTCCGACAGCTGACTTGATAAAATGGAAATATTTTCACACGTCGATTACTCTTCTTCAGTGATCTGCGTTGATTAACATTGGTATTAAGCGATTTTCTTGAAGCACGAAAATGTCGTAGTGGGCGACCTGGCCCATCCACCCACACCAGTAATTTTTTTTCAGTTGAAACAGTGTGTATTGTGTTGAGAGAGAGAGCTTAGCAGCTGAAACGCTTGAGGACGTTTACGTCGATGAAGAAGGTGAAGAGTCCCGAGAAAACTGCCATGTCCATCACTGGTGATACTGTTGGCAACGGCAGCAATTACGTTTCCCACATGCGCGAAAATACAGGTGCGACCCCCACAGGGAATCGAACCTAGGTCGCCTTGATGGGAGGCGTGCTCTCTGGTAACTATGCAACTGTTGTCGAGAGAATGATGTGAAGTATTGAGCGTGTCCGACCCTGTGTCAATGCCAAACAATCATTTTAGAAAGGATGCCTGATATCCTCCTCCACATTTCGTGGTTCTCTGGGATGGTGATTATCGCAGCGTCAAAAAAAAAACGTGTAAATATTTATGCGTCTGGAATAGGGCTTGCATTTATTGCTCCGTATTTTAATGGAATAAAGAATTACTTTAACTCTGTTGAAGGACTGATGTTGAGAACTTTTACTTGCGTAGGCATGGGCTCGTTTTCATCCAAGGGCGCAAGGCATTATTAACCAACATGAGGATGTGTCTGACGTAATAGCCATGGTTCTAAACAAAGTTGATGCTTATTTACAATCTTATATTCGTGAACTGATCTTGAACTCTTTTATACCAGGCAGTAAGGTTTTCATATTAGATTTTTTCGTAAATATTCAATGTTGTGTTTTTCCATCGTGCTTGGTATCAAGAGCAGTAGTATTTTAACGGTTATTTTCGGTGTCGATTCATATCAAGGTTAGAGGAATGATATTTTTGCATGACATGCTCCCACATCAATATCCCTGATAATCACAATCGAAACGACGTTGCGTGCTGTGTGTTGTGATTATTTCGTAAATAATACAGCGTATAAGTCATTTTCTGAGTGATTTTTCCTATGTTTCTTCAGAGTGTATGGGATTTCGTTCCAGCTTGAAGAGTTGCGTAAAAGGGAAGGGCCTGCATTCGATAATAAAGTTAATGCTGTCGGTGAATCTGTAGCGATATTTTTATGTCTACACACATCTCTTCACTGGTTATGCTGAAAAAAACGACATTAAGACAAGAACACCGACTCCATATTTCTTAAATTCCCCAATGAATTTGTTGATAGACTCAGACATTTGATTCCCTTGCATACTAAAGAACTCGATGAACTTAAGGAAAGGGGTAACATCGAATGAAGCCATTGTGTACTATTCATCATTTGCAAATATCAAAGAAAAACAAAGATTGATAGCATGAAAAAGAAGGATAACACATTTACGTGTTCTAAGTTGTGCAAATATAATTTATTGAACCTCATCCTACTGCTAAACTGAAAAACTTTATATCTCAGTGGTGTATAAAATCGAATGCACAGATTTGTTTTAGAGTAGATTAGAACGAGAAAGATGATCACAGGGAATATAGTTCAATGTGAATTATTATGTCATGGTCGGGCAGTTTAATTCGGCTGAGTATTATTTGACAAACAAACAAAATGAGGGAGGAATGTTTATGAGGGATGAAATCGCGAAACTCTGTGAGCGACCCTGGCAGGAATCGAACTTGTTTCGTTGTATTGTGTGGAAGAGGCCAAATGAAAAATAGACTGGTGTTTATTTGGACCTCCTGTTCGAAAATGTGTGTACAAAAGAAGGGATGCTGTACGCATACTCGTAATGGGAAACGAGAGCTCTAGCCCCTGCAGTCCCCCTTTTATGTGACACCCTGGAAGAGGTCATCGTTTCAAAATGGGCCAAGGGGTGCCGTTTTCGATGGGGCACCTTAACAGATGTGCCCAAATCTTCATAATTGCACATATTGAAGTAGGCCTTATGACCTAAGTAAGCTCTCCTGCAGCCTTGTACTTTTTTAATTTTGCATGGGTAAAAACCCTCATGTTCGTAAACATGAGTATTTTTAATACTTTTTTTGTGAATCTATTGCTTATGTGCTTGCATTATACGAGATTTTGCTTCTTTTTATTGCATCACGAGATGCATATTGAGCGCAAGTATGCTAGCAAGCATCATAACTCTTTCTGGGCATGATGGAGCACAAAAATTGTCGCAAAAATGAATACCGATAATGGATGATTTAGATTTCTCTTCTGATGTTGAAAAATATATCGGACTGTCTAAGAGATACACTGGCATGCGTTAGACGAAACATAATCAACGTGCGTATGTATCTCTGCAGTTCCATAATAAACTNTGTACTCGTAAATAAAAAAAAATTAAATTAGGATACAAGATGTTATTTATTTTTTTCAATTGTCTGAGATTTTGTTTGTGAAAATAGACTTTTCCTCTAAAGGTTAAAGATTAATAGAACCGAAAATACATAGGTTTTTTTCCACCTCAGAAAAACGCTTTGATTCGGAAATATAAATATGTAGAACTGTTCGGTGTATGAAGTGTATTATCGTAATTTTGTTACTTGGACATTTTTTCTCCTATTACTGTAATGGCCGTCCATTTAGCTGTTATCATAATTTGTTTTCATGCGCGTGTGGATATACATACATATTTATAAATAAAATATGTGCAGAAATGTTTTACTTTTTCCCGTCGCAACAAAGGTTAAATATTTTATTCAAGAAAGGATGTTTACACTCGTATTTGCAGATGTGAGCGGGTCGAATATTCAGTTAGATTCCCCCTACCCTCTTACGAAAGGGGTTTAATATATGGGTCATTATGTGTCTTCAAGAATAATTTACGGGCCATTATGTGTAACGTGTCATTCATGGGTCAATTATAAATCATTTTGTGTCAAATATGTGTCATTATGGGTAATTTAATGGTTATTTATTGGTCATTATTGGTCATTATAGGCCATTATGGGTCATAAATTTTACCTTGTCTGTACAGTGCTCTACGTTTCACCTGTGCCAGATAGTCACACCTCCATCTGTACTTGAAACAAATCATTGTTTTACTGATGGTCAAAACAAAACACTGTCTAACATTACACTGAGCATTAAACTGATTGTCACGCTGTATTATTATCGTTCCTTTATTGGCACACCAATAGATAAACGTTTGCATAAATAAGGCTCGTTTTCTTAATGGCGGTGAATGTTTGTGGTTGTGGGTGTCTTTATTTGCAATAACGAATTGCTGAAATTGACGCCTAGAACACTCTGACTTGACATGATTAAATTTTAATATATTATTGTGCTGAATGGACAAACTTCCATCTTGGTATGAAGCCCTTCTTTCCAATCTGGGCACAGGGCGCTTGCTGCCTTAGTACCAATGCACTGGTCGAAAACCCTTTTCTCACTCAATTTCGTGTTTTGTGAGTACTTTAGCAAACAAATTTATGACAAGAAAATGGGATATCTTAGCATACTTGATTATCATAAATGTGCAGAAAGTTAACATGCACAGTTATATTAAAGAAAGCGACATTTACAAGTGGAAACTTACAACATATATTCTGCTGTTAGGAAATTCTTCGCGTGAGGAATTCAGTCGGTATACTTGTGTGTCTTCGCCATCGGCTTCACTCCACTCGACTTTCTTAGACACCAAATTCTTAACCATCAACAATAGGTCCTAGTGAATACAGCAGAGGAAATGAAGCTGCAAAAGTCATTCTCCGTGTTACGTGAACTACATCTATGTCCAGATGTAAGGTAGGCCCTTAAGTGAACAGTCAGTGCTCTGCTCATCGCTCGTCCTCTTCACAAGAGAGTTAAATCATCTCACACTAACGTTTAGTGTGAAGTGACAGGAGAAGGAGCAATAACTAGCTAAAATTACCGCGAGATGGCGCCACGGGCCGCTTGAAGTCATTACACAAATTCCACTCTGCCGGCCAAGCTGCGAATCGCAGATAAGTTCCTCAAAGAGGGCGAGGGACAAAAATTGACGATTAACACTATAAAAGAAGTTTAAAGAATATTATTAAATGTAAATCTAAAAAAAAAAATTGCAATATTACACAACATTTTTTGCCAACTTGAAGTATAATGGTTTAGTGTTGCAATCATAATGAAATACACAGCCAAATAATGAACAAAGCGCAATACGAAATGGTCATGTGACAACCATGAAACGACGTAAACAGTGAGAGTACTGACTGGTATGCACATGACCACACACCCATTAGTGATACTGCAAGCACAGACCAGCTGTCATAGACACTGGCGTGTAGTCGACGCCGTATTAGCACGAGAAATACCAGACGATACCAAGCAAGTGTACAGAGTGAAGAATAAATAACGGCAGGGCGGTAGTATCAACATACAGACCACCCTGTCGGTCAATACGTCCATATTACCCGATGCTGTTGGGATCAGTGCTTACTTAAAGGCACAAACGGAGAATAGGCTAATGACGAACGAGGTCAACTACTAGTTGAGAGGATCGATGGATTGTACACTAGGCGCGGAGGGATACCATGGTGACCAGGTTCACGATAGTGGCCAGTGTTAGTGCTCCTGTGTGTCCACGGACATTTTCCTTATACGTGGTGGAGGCGAATCTGCTACCCCAGCGCTCATTATGTGTGCTGCTATTAACTCTGCCACAACGGCGCTCCGTTTGCAGTGAGCCAAGCCAGAGCAATGTGGAAAGCCCCAGACTGGTGATGTGAGGTGTTTAGTGATGAATGCCACTTAGGTATGGGTACTGATCATCGCGCACAGGTGTGGAGAACACCTGGTGAATGCTACAATCCCATTCTCGCAATCAAGCAGCACTTTCCCCATGGCAGGCCTTTTGGCCTAGGGACCCATATCCGAAAATATTTGATCCGCTCTCTTTATATTACGTGGAACATTAATGATCCAGCGTTATGTGGTCAACATCTGCTTCGTTTTCTGGCCGGAATTCCTGGTGTCATATTCCAGCAAGATAAAGCCAACCACACTTTGGCACGGTCGCCCAGTACTGCTTGCATCATGTCTGAACACTACCTTGGCCTGCCCGCTCACCTGACATGTCACCAGTCGAGCATGTGTGGGACCAGTTGAAACTCCAACTGCCGCCGTGCCTCAGTATCCAGGATTTGGAACACAATGCCCAACAATAGTTGGCCCGTCTGCCCCAGGACAACTGCCGGCGTCTGCTAGGCTCCATACCATACAGTGTTGCAGCATGTATCGCAGTGCGAGGAGGTGCGATGAACTATTGATTATAACAGGGCGGCATTCCCTAGATACATATGTAATGGTTAAGTTGAAATTTTATTTGTGATCATGTGTATTTCTAATATTAATCATTACTTCTCTTACATCTCTGACCCATCCGATGCGTCCTGCGTGTGGAAGTTTTTTCGAGCAGCAGTGTATTCGGTTATTGCATTACAGTCGCTGTAGTTTGTGAACATTGTGTTAATAATTGTAGTTGGCCGTATTCCTGCCTTACCCGGCTTCGCTTCTTGTGTAGTAACCATAATAATATGTATTCTACTTAATAAAATAACTACCTTATTTGAAGAAGTAGGTATAAATAGAGTTACATAACTGCGACAGAAACGGTAATGTTCTGGTTAACATTTTTTACAACTTGCAGGCATATTAGATATATATAAATTAAATATACAGATGCAAGTTAAGTTGGGCTTATTGTTAAGGTTGTGGATTAGTTAGACAAGGGGTGTGGGTTCTAGTCACTGTGCTGTCATAGTTTAGTTTTATAAATTCTATTTTGGGTGGATTTTTTTTATTATTTGCTGGTTAATAATTTACCACATTTATTTCTACAAGAAAACAAACAAAATTATGTAAATTTCTCAATAATGTAAGTTATAGGTAATGCAAGGCTAGAATTTGTAATATTACAAATATATATTTTGCAAATTTTAGAAGAAAACTGTTTGTAGTTTTAAAAAGGAATTTCCTGGTCACTGGGTTTCCAGGGGTTTTTCTTTTAAAAGTACAAAGAATTTTTTAGAGTGTTACATTTGGCACCAGTTATTTGGATTTTATTCCCTTAATTTCCGTTTGAATCATCTGTAACTCTGTAAGTTAATGTGTGCAGTATCATTTAATTTCTACGGCTCCGTATAATTTCTTAACACTTCATTCCACAAGGGTACAAAGTTCTATTCGTGCATATTTTTTTGCCTTTTAAACATCTTCAATATAAATATCGCATATGATATTTATATATAAATCTCTTTCTCCACACATATCGACAATGAAATTAAAAATAAATNATCTTCAATATAAATATCGCATATGATATTTATATATAAATCTCTTTCTCCACACATATCGACAATGAAATTAAAAAAAAAATTTTCATTTGTCAGAAATATGTTGTGTCATGCTAGGATAATGTATTTTTCTGCATGACCTTATTCATGTAAACTGTAAATAATAACTCCCGCTGTTTTCTCATCTTCTTTTTGACTCGTTTCGAAACGAGATTGAATTTGTTTTATCTGAGGTGACCAGCGAGTGAAGATATGTTCTGCAAGAAGTGTTAGACCATGAAGCTGTACTCCTCATGAGTTCCGGACGGTAACAGCCGCTAAACAAGTGCTAGTAACAGAACTAGACTTCAACACATGGGGAGATCAAGTAGAAAATATCATTACCAATGTATTGGTGTTCGGCAGTGTAAATTCGACTATAATACCTTAATTTGTATGTCTACTTGTAATACCCTTCGTCTGCTGTTTAAAATGGCAATCGTGAACTGAACTGAATTTGTGTAACAAAATTCCTCGCCATACGTTACCTGAGACCGAAATTCAGATCCTTTTGTTGTTTAAAACACCAAATATTTCACCAAAGGAATAAGTCCTTGCAATTTAAAACTTGAATTGAAATTTTTTTTTAAAGGCATCAGAAATAAGACTAATGTTATTAAATGTTTTTGCAAGTTTTTTGCTCATCTTTAAAATAACAAAGTATCCAAATATATTAACATTGAATAAGATTTATTTTTGAAATAATTTATTTGTGATGTTTCTGTTTCAAATTTGCTAGCTGGATGATGTGCAAGTGAAATTTTATGCAAAATCCACAAAGAGGTAACAGATTTTGGAAAAGATACCTTTATCATAATTTTAATAAATATGAAAAAAAAATTTGTAATTTACGATTATTTTATATTAAATTTATATCATTCATGTATCCAGCGCAATATTGTAATCATATAGTATCCCAAAACATGGAACATTTGCTAATGATTTCCATCGTGTTTTAATATGATTAATTATATGACATATTATACAATCTGCAGTATTGAAACTCTGCTAGACAAAACAAAACAATCATGTTTGATAAGTCAGAAGTTCTAAACAGAAAAGTCACACATCGTAGTTCCACGATTGTAGTAATACATAAATGAGTTTTGTGGTTAAATTTCAAAGCAATAGCTGAAATACGCAAATAGCTTTCACCTTTAGCCAACAAAGGTTACCTTTATTAAACATACTTTAGCGTTTCCTTGGCCTGGCGTCACCGAAAGAGCGGACAGACAAATAACGGTTTTCTTGCTGTAAGGTAGTAAGTTCACTGTGCATTTTAAAATTCTAGGCACCAGAAGACCTTTGCTTTTATAATCGTACGCAATACTGTTAATTAAATGTACTGTTTCGCGAAGTAAAAATTATTCAGACAACACACCTTTTTTCATAATGATATGTCAAACCAAAATTTTTGTGTTTTAAGGTCTCGTACAAAATTTAAAATAAATCAATTGCCGGATTTAAATAACTCTCATATGAATAACATACTATGTAAATCATTAAAACAACATTCTAATCACGCCAATGAATATTTGCGCAATTTTCAAATATTGTTTAAAATAAGGAACGTTTTGCATATTATTTTATTTGTTACTGTCTATAACGTTCTGTAAAATTAATTTTGTTGATCATATTATATAATGAAATGAAAAATTGCCTCTATATAAAACACTCTTGTTAAGTTTTGTGTCTATATTTACGTTTGTTTCATCTGTAACTCTCGAAATCACAAACTTTTTTATTTGTGTAATGGAATGGTGCAAAAACTACGGAATCTAAATCTTTTAATGCTAGGAACAAGTACCTTTAAGTTATGCCCACGAATATGAAATAATAATTATTGTGGTAAGCTCCAGCCTTAAGTGCAGAGCAGCGGGGCCGCGGTTGTGGAGTGGGTAGCAGACCAGCGTCTCACCTAGACGATCCAGGTGCGATCACCGGCTGCTGCATCTCCACTGATGTCACCCACAAAGGCACATTCTGCTGATGGGACTTTCCCCCTCCCCAAGAATGTATTCCTCTTCAGTACGTTGGATTGGAAACACATGTATAAAGATCTGAGCAGCTCGACTGGAATTACAGGTTCTTATCGATTCCTGTGACCAAGGTTATCAACAAGCACCTTTGTATTGGTAAACAACCAGATGTCTGCTTGAAAAACATAATCGGATGGTTCAACAAAGTCATAGGCATTTGTATGTCAAGATCATCTATTTAGTCGTACTCAACGTCTCCTCCATCACCGATGCAGAGACTCCAAAATTTTAGTTTTGAAATGAGTGCATTTGAAAATATCAGAAACCACTTGTGAAGAAACAAATCTGTAAGCGGTTTTTTATTTAAACGCGTTCGGTAATATTTCCCCCCTCCCTTTAGTAAATGGCGGTTGGCTACATAAGTTTCCATCAAACTTTGTTAGCAATTCGTTTTATGCAATTTTAAAGACAACCTGTGAGTTAGCTCCTCTAAATTATAAAAACGTCGTCTTGTCCGAACATACTACTGATTTTCGGAAAAATAAATATTTCAGTGGTATATAAAAACGAATGCAGGTATCTGTCTTATTGGAAAATTGAAATCAAAAAGTGCGCTGCGGGGAATACATTTTAATCTGAAGTATAACGTATTTTTTTTTATGCCGTTTAAGACAGCTGATTTTTACTTCTTAAACCAACGAACTGAGGAAGGAATGTTTTTGAGAAATAAAAATGCGAAACTCTGAGAGTGACCCTGCTGGGAATCGAACTTGTCTTGTTGTGTTGGGTGGAAGAGGCCAAGTTAAGAATGGGCTGGTGTTGAGTTGGATCTCCTGTTCTAAAATGTGTGTACAAAAGAAAGGATGCTGTACGCGTACTCGTGATGGGAAACGAGAGCTCTAGCCACTGCAGTCCCCTTCTTATGTGACACCGTGGAAGAGGTCATTGTTTCAAAATGGGCCTGGTGTGCCGTTTTCGATGGGTAGACTGAACTGATGTGTCCAAATTATCATAATGCCGCAGATTGAAGAAGACCTTCTGACATGAGTAATCTAATCTGCAGGCTTGGTATTTTTTTTAATTTTGCACGGGTTATAAACCCCATGTGCTTAACGATGAGTATTTTAATATATTTTGGTTAATATATTTCTAGTGTATTGTATTATGCGATATTTGTATCTTCGTGGCATCCGGAGGGGATGATAGAGCGCAAGAATGCCAGCAAGCATCAGAACTCTTTCTGGGCATGATGGAGTTGTATAAAGTTTGTCACAAAAATGAACACCGGTAATGGGTGATTTAGATCTCGCGTCTGACCTTTCGTATATTTATCGTTCGTGTGTCTATGTGATACACTGGCATGTGGGCTGAAACATTGCAAAAGTGCGTATATATGTCTGCAGGTTCATAATGAACTGGGGGCTATTTTAGAATAGCCATTTATCTCTGTTGTTATAATGTGTACTCTGTAATTAAAAAAAAAATTATATAAAAGAATATGCTAAATTTATTTTGTTTTAAATTGTCTGGTTTTTGTTTTGTGAACATAGACGTTTCCTCTTAAGATTCAAGATTATATATAACTTAAATTATTAGGGTTTTTTCACCTTTCAATATAGCCTCGTTTCGGAAATATATATATATATGTATATATANTATGGCACTTTTCGGTGCATGAAGAGTATTATTTTAGATGTGTTACTTGGCAATTTTTTCCCCTAATTCTGTAATGTGTGGCCGGTTTTCTCTCAACTTAATTTGGTTTCATGCGCATGTGTGTATATATACTTAAATGTATATATTTGCATATATATAATGAATATATGTATATGTATATTTAAAATCGGTGCAAAATTGTCTTAAATGTTTATATCGTAACTTGGGCTAAATATTTTACTCATAAAAGGAGATTTACACTCGTTTTTGTGTATGTGAGTGGGGTTGAATATTCGGTTCGATATCCCCCCAATGGTTCAATATGTGGGTCATTGTGGATCTTTAAGGCTCTTTTATTGGCTTTCATGGGTTATTTATATGTCATTATGTGCCAATTTTGGGTCATTATTAATCTTTTATTGGTAATTTATGAGTCAATATGAGTTATTATGTTACTTTGTGGGTCATTTATGGTTTGTGTCGTGCTAAGTGCGGTGCTAAGTGCATTGCTAGGTGAGGTGCTAATTGCGGTGCTATGTCCGAACCTGATATCCCGCATGCTGTTGGCCAGCTGCAATCACGTGGCAACTATGTGAGTGGCTGGTCAATTCCCGCACAATGTCTTATTTGAATAATATGGTTGGTACAATGTCTTCATGATGTCATAGTGTTTGCATATAAGTATAGTATAAGTAATTAAGGGGTCAGCTGAGAGGTTAGTTTGACAGCGGCTGACGTGAAATGTGGATCGTCTCGGCTAGCTTTTGCGACTTCGTGTTTGAGTCAAAGTCTTATTCGGAATCTGTGATGTCATCGGACATTCCAAATCTAATGGGTGCCATGGAAGTGCCATCTACTTCTTCACACATGTTACCGACGAAGCTATCGACATCGTCGGGAGTGGTACCAGCAAGGCCATCGAATTCTTCGGGAGTAATACCAGCAGTGCCATCTACTTCTTCGAGCGGTATGCTTAAAGTAGCATCGCCATTGACTTATTCAGGTATGACGCAATAAAAAACCTTTGTCTTCTTCGGATCGGTCACTTACAGCAGTGTCCTCATCTAATTCTTCGGGAATGTTATCGACTTTTTCGGATGGAGCACCTAAAGCAGTATCGTAGTCGATGACTTCGTCAAGACTTCGTTGTTGTTACAGTGAGAAGATATTTGCCACAGCCAAAAAGCAAGAGAACACAAAAGAACCACTTCAGTGAAGGGTCCTTCCTGTGTTATGCAACAATGTGTTAAGTGCAAACGTCTGTTCAAACTAAGTGATAAGCTGAACAGATTTATCAAGAACTCTAAAGGGAGAGTTCCTGAAGCTAAGAAACATCCTGTACTAGCTATTGGCGATACCATTTCGAATTGATTCTACCAAAAATAATCTTATTTCAAGGGCATTTTAAAAGATTATTAATTAATAAATAACTTTGTTGGTACGAAACACATATGTACATACCTGGACAAAATTTAACAAAGGATAATCATAATATTAAAAGAAGAAGTCGAAGAATGTCCCACAAAATGTAATGTTTGGTTGAAGTGTACCTATGAAAAGCCTCGACCTTTGGATGAAGAAATCAGCCGGTGGGCATTCAAGACTGCAAATGAAGCATTGTACATCGTTTATAGCATTCTAGAGGCTGTAAAGGGATTGAAAAATAAACTTTGTCGTGAAGAAGAACAACATACAGCTAAGGGCTCTGGGTGGATGCTTGCTATCATAAGACAGTCTCGAGCTGTGCATAAGCTGACTATATTAATTATGTGAAAAGTTAGCATGTTGCTGGAAAGACACTGCATGTGTAGTATGGAGAATGTAAAGATTTTTTTATGTTTTTAATCTGATGTACGTATAAAATATGTTTTCAATGAACAAACAAAAGCGTTTCATTTCTTGCTAGTGCTGATAAACTGTAGTCAAGCATGACTACTTTCCCTGATATAGGGAATATGGTAGCCTTGGCCTGCTTATCTGCCACTACAAGCCGGTACTGTAAGTAAGCATGATAATACAAATTAATGAAATTACGTGGACAAAATATGGTGATTTGAAGTTAATTTTTCAAGATTTCTTGTGTAGGCCAATCACTGAATGTGCATAATCGTTGATAATGTAAAAAAGGTATATACTGAAGCATACACAAAAGATCATATTAATATTGTAATACATTCTAAGCACGTTGGACGTAGCACTCTTTGAAGTAAGCTGTTTAAGTGTTAGAAATATTTTTGACTCTTTGACAAGAAGAGGGTAGGGTGAAGGATGAGTCGAGCCTGGCCACACATACTTCATTACAATATATGGCGAAAAAAGGTCCTACATAAATATCTACATGCCCGGTCCTGCTCTAATATACCACAGTTATTTTTCTAGTAAACACAACTGACGAACTAAATGGACAATATTGATTGTTAAAGTAGAAGTACTTATGTTAGCCAATGCTTGCAGAAGTGATGTAATTAAATATGGTGGTTTGAGAGTATCGATTAAACAGTAGGCTACTTAATCGTGGTGGAATTGTAGAGCATGAATAAGATATAATATAAGGGTCTCTGACTGTATCAAGTTAGAATGATAAGAAATTAATGGATTGCATGGAATGATAGAGCATAAGCATGTGGAAGACATGGTTACGATGTTATGTAAGATGTTTGTACTGATGGAAAATAAGATGGCTGACATGGAATAACAAAGCATTGATATAATACAAGATGGTGGATGGAGCACAGATGAGAAGGAATGAGTGAGCGTGATGGAAATGCGACTAAAGCAAAATGGAATCCTACATGGTAGTCGGTGGCAGTATTGTATTTTCTCCCCGATTTTTGGGATTTGTATCATTTTCTTTTCTGGATGTTTTGGGTTTAACCTCACATAGGGCCATGGTCAAGTCCGCCAACAATCTACATGATAGCTTAATCGGCAGCTCGTCTTGTGGCGAAATCGATAAATTAAAAACTAGCATCACATAATTGATTAAAATGGAAACGAATGATAAACGACAAAATTAATATGGTGGGCAGAGTGAATTCGACAGATGATCAACAGTGAGGAGGATCGAAGCCTGTCGACTTATTAATAAATGAGAAACAATGGTGTCGGGTCGAACGAGCGTGATTAATAAGCCAATAAACAATTTTTGTGTGTGTGGGGAGGAATGAAGTGAGCACAATAAAGAGCCAGTAAGAAACATTGGTGGTAGGAGTGGAGCAGAAACGACTAATTAACCAATGAGAATTATTGGTGAGGGTCAGTCGCCTACTGGATGTGGTGCTGAGGAAACCTTCGGAAATATTATATTAAAAAAAAATAATTTATAATTATTTTTATAATTATTTATTATGTATAATGTTTGTATTTTTATAATTTTTTAGTACTGTGTGATTTTTGGGTTCAAGTGTATACAGAGTTAAGGTCAAAGGTCAAGTTCAAGATCACTTGGATTCAATATGGTGGTTGGGTGTCATCAAATCCTGGAGACTGGTCGGTTCCTGTCCCTCGTCACCTGTAAACCTAAATATATGAATTTTGAGTTTTTCATAAATTTTTTTACAAAATTTTTATAAAATTGTAATATTTTTTAATTAGTTTTTGGAAATTTTTATAAAATTTTTGGGAAATTTTAAAACAATTTTCGAATTTTTAAGTTTAGAGTCATTCAAGGTCAAGGAATTGGGTCAAGGTCACCTGGTTATAAGATGGCAGTTTGGTAATGTCAATGTCATTTATACCTCGGTTATTAAATTTTTTCAAAAGTTTTCAATTATTTGGAATTTTTTGCAGTTTTTGGGTTTTCAAGTTAGATGTCACTAATGTCAAGGTAAAGGTCCCTGACATCTAGTATGGCGGACGAGATGAACACTAGCCAAACTGTCGAGGGCCGGTCGTGTCGAACCCCGGCACTTCTACATAAATATCATTAAATAATTTCTTTAGATATATGTTTAATTTTATTAAATTTTTTTTATACAACATTTTTAAAGTGTTAAGGATTTTTCGAAGATTATTCAAATGCTTTTAGTTTCAAGGTTTTACAAGGTCATGGGCACAGGGTCAATGTCTTAGGTCAAGGTCATTGGTAAAAGGCGAGAATCCCAAATGCTTCCAATGGCTTGTTTTTGCCTAAATGGGTTCGTTCTTTGCAAATGAGGGACACGGTGATTTTTTGAGGGAAAACGAGAAATTTTAAGGGGAGAATGAATATTTTATGCGAAAAATTACCGATTTTAAGGGAAAAAGGGAATTTTTGAGAGAGAAACGGGAAAATAGGGATATTCAAGATGGCGTCGTCCGTCTCCTAGCTCATACGCCAGACGCTGTTGCCCGAGACTAATCATAATCATACTACTGTAGTGATATAAGAAAATTAAATTAGCTGCGTAGCCTAGTGTTAATTTGATGTGGGTCCTATAGATATGACAGAAACACCAGATTCTTAGACAACTTTAACTAACGTTCTTCAAAAATATTCATCTATTAATTAAACAATTCTTTTTATCTACCATTAATTGCCAAAATATTTGCTTTGTTGAAAAGAAAACCCTAAAATATGCTTAATTCCTGATGCATGTCTAAATATGTTCGATTTTTTTTTAATTCTGTGTTTATTGTGAGAGACTGAGATTTTGGCAACCATCAGATTTCATGATCTTGTTTTCTTTGATTAATATAATATTTAAAATGCTAAAAAATAAAACGTTTAAATTAACAAAAAAATTAAGCTATTTAAGTGGCAGTGAGAGTAACAGATGCAGTATAACTCACACTCTACTGCTTCTCCATACTACAGCTGGTGTAGTCAAATGTCACTTATCAGCACAACACGTACACTGGTGAGATGCTGACAAGCTTGGTGTCATGCTGGCATAGTAAGAGTGTGACATGTTAACTACGTATATACTGTATACGTGTGCCGCAGGGGCAGGACCTGGGCAGGAATCTTGATGAGTCACGCCGGTACGCAGAGAAGCTGGAGCAGTTGGTCCAACAACTCAACAACACAGTAAGTATACTTTTTGGACAAAGAAGGTGGCTACACTAACTCCTAGTCTTACGTATCCTAAACATCTTAACGAAACTTTGCAGTTACGTAAATACTTTCGGATTCATAACTACACGTTCCTTTAAAAAATATACAATGTTCAACATTACTTTATTTGTTACGTATTTACAGTAAATATTTATTCCAACTACATTAAAACATGTAAATATTACGTGTGTGGAGTAAATTCTGTTTACTGATATGTTTAGTCAGTCCACGGTAAAGTGAGCACTTTAAAGATCCTATTTAATTTTTCCTATCAGTCATTTTCTATATTTCTACAGTTTTTTTTTTAATATCGCCATGTAAGTTATACACACAGTGTATATATGTATTACTACGGACTCGAAAGTTCACTTATATAACTGTAAAAAAATAAATTTATTGACAATTATTCGAAATGAGAGGGCTTCAAAAAGTGCTCACTTTACCCTGAATAGCCTATAGTTGAAAATAATTTGCAGATTTTCATATGTAGATAACGGATACTGTTTATATATAGTTTATAATTATTCGTCTTAAAAATATACATCTATAATATATAACGTTATGTTTAAATACGTATAATGCAGTTGCTTACAAAGTTATTCTTAATTAATTTAAATATCCGACACACACAAAATACGGTATAACTAACTGACTGAAAAATTCGGGATAGCTGAAGGTAACAATATTATCATGGTCAACTACGGCGATACAAAGATAATAAGCAGCACTTTTAAATGCTTACAGGTAATTTTAAACCATTCAAATATTATAATTATTTTGATTGTTTTGAATGTACCTGAACTAAAAAGTTAAGGGCCACTGGTATTCTGAAAAACTCTTATAAAGTGATAGTTTTCTTATAATTGATATACACTTGACGCCAGTGTTAAATTTTGGTTTCATAATTTATAAATTTTCTAAATATTGTCAAAACTTTTATCAGTCCTCATCTTGACTGACGGGCTAGAGGCAAGGTGCGGTCGTGGCAGTAACAGACGTGTCTGTGCCACAGAGTAGAGAAGCACACAGAGGCTAAACTATGTGGCGTTTGCTTTTGCGTGGGCGTAGCCTCTCGCTGATTGTCTGCACGAGGCTCTGGAAACGTGTGATTGGTTACTGCATGCTGCGATAGGTCACCTATTGGCTAGGCTGCTGACTAAGAAGTAAGTTACCAGGCGCTGATTGGTGGAAAGTGTTCGGAAATGTTACTGGACTGTGACGCCATTTTGCTGGCGTGTGCGCTTGCATTTCTTGGAATAGTCAACTGTTTCTCCTCTTTATTCTTTAATGCTCCATGTGCGTGAACATTGCGTTATGCATTTTAGCTTCACTCAACTCTGAACTGGAAAGCTAGGAGTCGGGTGAGGTTCCCGTATAATACGCCCTGCTACTGCATGTTTTGAAAACCTACTTTTATTTATCCCTGATTCCGCTGTATTATCACATATTTCGGTACTTCAACTAACAATAATTTTTCTGATTTAGTCAAAATAATGTATTTTTAATATAACACAAACAACAATTCAGTTAAAATGCGAAATAATGGAAACATCTTGTGCCACATTTGTTTACGTAGTCTTATTATTAAGATTTTGACATTAATATTTGCTTCGAGCAAATTTTGAAAAGTAGATGCATCGCAATTTTTTGACTTTGCTAAAATTTTCGATAGCTACGCCACAAAGTTCTGCAGTGCGGCACTTTTTGCGCACACAATTAGGGCATTACATCTTATTTCTTTAATAAAAAAATTGGTATAAAATTTTAGTTTGTATGCAAAACATTAATAATTTCCCGATAAATGTATTTATCCCATCCCGCGGCGGCATAGAAAATAATTTTGAGTAGAAGCCAAACAATTTCAGTGGGTACCACTATGAAATTTGAAAAAATATCTAGACTAAAATTAAAAAAATGTATTAATTCCATAGTTCTAAGTTTGAAGGTTAATTACCTACTTATTTTCATTACCATTGTGGGTTTACATGGTACTTCAACACAAAATTATAAAGCAATATTTTAATAGAGTAAATTACTTTGACACTTTAATATATATTACCCTTTTTACAAAGCTGGATACATTTTACGTGAGTTAAGAAATGTTAGTAACAATACAATTTTTTTTCATAGCATTTGTTTAGTAATATAGTTTTTAAGTTGCTACTTGAATATACTAAATTTTTTATATCATAATGGTAATAATACGCGATGAAAATTTCCAGGAATAATAATAAAGAAGTCAGACTAATTATACTTTCCTAATGTATTGTGTAATATGTAAGCTTAATTATAAATAATTAATCATTAATATTTTAGATGATTTGTCATATCTTAAAATAAATAAGTTAGATATCAGAACAAATTATTTAATGGTTTTTATAATTCTGAATATTTTCAGAATTGAGTAAATGAAAATACAAAAAAAAACCGTATTTCTTTTCAGAGCGCAATATTGAGAATTGTAAATCTCAAAATAATACATAGCTGATGGGTTTCCCAAATTTCGATTAGACACTTAACATTGAACATAGGTTAAAATGAAAAGTGCAAATCGCATGGTGTATTTTACATGTTTCACTGTGTGTGCTTTTAGCTGGGGAGTAAGAAGAAGGATGTGCCTGGGTGTGCGGAACAACCTCCGCAGAATATTAAAAACCTGGTAATGCTGCGTGTTAAATTACATAACCTATGAAACTTAGTTTTATGGAGTCGCATAATGGTAGTGAGGCAGTGATATATGTTATTGTCATGAATAGTAATTACTACAGCCTACAGTATATCTAGAGCAACGTAGGTGATGCTCAGTGATATCGTCATTTAGCGCAAAACCGATTTGGAATCATTGAACTCTTTTCATAAGCTACAGTTGTAATAGCAACAAGCAAGGTTTATACTATTTTTTTAAATTTATTAGGCTATCAATTTTTTTTTATTTGAATTCTTGTGCTCTTTCTTACATCTAGGCAAAAAGATAGCTCCCGAGACCCAACCTAAATATTATAGCTAGAAAATTTACATGTTTCAAAAATTTACAAATGTTTGCAGAAATAATTAAACTGCAATTTTTCTGCCAGAATATGCATTCTCATTAAAATCTTACAAATAAAATTTTCAAATATTGGGTGAAATTATTTATTCTTCGAATGGACATTGGAAATTTTTAAGCGAAAAGATTAAGAAGTCCTGACATCCGATGATAAATTCATAGGTTTACAATCCAATACTATATAAAAAAAACGTTTTGTAATAGTGTAGATTGTTAACGCAGCAGTCATGAGTACTCATGAAGATAATTTAAATTCTGATAACACACCAACACCGCAGAAAATAATACGTATTGTTTCGTTGATTGTGATTATTTTAACACGATTTCTTCCACTTATTAAAAGGATATGCAAAAAATTCAATGAAATTATTAAAGAATAAACAGAATTTTCCAGTTTAAGACTACGGGATTGTTGATGACTAAATTACACAGTGCTGCGATGAGTTCTAGAGATTTGTATATCTTCGTAACACAGAGATTTAATGTCTCGTTAGCTACATATATTTTCTTCGAAAAAAATGCATAAAAATTCCTTGTAGTTAGACGGTTCACTGAATTAACATACAGTATCTCAAATCACAAGGAACCTTATTTTGACTTTGTTTAAATGTGATATGTTCCAGTTAATATAACTTTAATTTGATGCTATGCCACTGTGTAATACAGGGTGACTTATAGGGTCGTAGTTAATTCCTCCAGGCATAGACTTTACGGTGCCTAAAAGGTTGAGGGTATTTCAATAATGTAGTCTTTTGATGTTTCACTTAACTGGGTTGATATATTGTCTTGAGTTTAAACAAAAACAACATAGAGAAACACTTCCGAGGTGTGGTACCCTATTTAGGCTACTCGTATGAACTCTGATTGCTGTGGGCGATGTCGTAAGGGAGGGGGGCTTCTCTGGACGGCGACTGGATACTTTACTGCTCTGCTGATGGTGCTGGTATGATGTCAGCTGGGGATGAGCTCCAGCAGTGTGGGGCGGCCTTGGAAAAAGGCCCGCACTTGGTGTCGTCTCACTGGACTGCTGTTCTGGGCTCGTCCTCTCGCGATTCCTTGATGCAACTCTTCCCTCTGCGCGGTGATAATGAACTGTTGCCCTCTTGTCGAGTAAATTGGCTTATATGCTCCCTAGCCTCCCCCCCTAATCGTCTTCATGTGTCTTTCTTATTGTGGGAAGGGGTTAGGTGGTTGCCTTCAGTACAAAGTCCTTCCATGTGCCGTGGTTCATGTAGGTTTGGGGGGGGGGAAGACGTGATCTTGCCCCTTGAATTTACCATCTCAGCTTATTTTTCTGCGGTTTGGCTAAAAGGGTGGTAGGGGTGAGGAGTATTCGTGGCCCCCACTTTCAATTGGTCAGCCGTGTTCTCAGGCGTGAAGCTAGAGGTGCTCTTGCTTGGCTCTGCGATTTCTCCCGCTTTCCTACGTATGTACGTAGCACTTTCCGGGTGTTCCGNTATTCCGCGGTTTGGCTACAAGGGTGGTAAGGGTATTGGTCAGCGGTTTTCTCAGGCGTGAAGCTAGAGGTGCTCTTGCTTGGCTTTGCCATTTATCCCGCTTTCTTACATATGTATGTAGCACTTTCCGGGTGCTCCGGCGATATGCCAGCTATTACTTGGCACAATCCTTGACATGTGTAACTGCGATCCATTCTGGCTGTCCACGTGCTTAGTGACACGTGTCAACTGGTCGGCACTTGCGAAGGGGATCAGCGAGGCTTCTACTCAAAAGGTGTTACATGACAACTCCCCCCCAGCTCTTCGAAGCTGAGCCTCCTTCGTCCAAATTTCGGGTTCTGTTGCATCTCTGTCTGTAGTGCTCATTCTGTGACTGATGGTCCGTGTTCTGGGTTCTGTCGTCTAGCTGCGAGGCAGCTGTTGCCTCCCTTCACTCTCTTTCTTCCCCTCCTATAACCAAGGACGCCCGGCCTGCAGTAGTTCCTATCTAGCTAGCCTCCTGTCTGCAATAAGGGTCTAACAAACACTCTGGCTCTGCGTACATAGCTGAAGGCAGATTACTTTATGTTTCAAATACATCCCAGGCCGATCTACTTTTTGACCTATCTAAACAAACAAACTTAGTACCACACACACACCTCGGACTTCGTACAGTACTACCAACGTTCTTACAGGGTTACAAACCAATTTACATGGTTACACATTACAGGGTTGCATAACATGACCTACAAAATTACCTTCATTGTCTTCTGCGCTTCGGTTTCCTGGTAAAGTGGAAAACATTCTTGATGTATGTAAACAACCAGTTGGCATAGGGCCTGTGTATTTGCTCAGCTGGCTGCCAGTTTTACGTTTTGGTGACAGGAATTAATTTCATTTAATGTAAGTACGACTGCACAGGTCGTCAAGGAAAAACAACTCTTAACTGCTAGGCCAGTAACTCTGTTCAAGGGTTCATTCTAATGGTTGGCACTCCTGCCGCTTTTACAAAGGTTTTTCCGACAGGCGGAAGCAACACCCACTTAATATATCACTAACTTTCACATGCTATTGTGTTACTGTTACGACGGCTTCACAGGCCATGGAAAAATAAAAACACTCTTATCTGACTATTTCTGCCACCTCTCTCTTATACAGGTGGTGTTGGAAAAACAAAAGTATTGTATACACTGGAAATAAGCACACCATATTCTTATCTTAAGTTAGTACACTCAGATACAGGCATCTGGCATTTCTTTTAGCCTGGGGCGTCCTGCACTTATTCCTCGCCGCACAGATGTTCGGGCTTCTCACACATTGTAAGGTTATACAGGTAAACAAATAAAAACACTTAGTCGCACTTCAGTTCCATGGTTAGGTAGTGCCTGCCGCCGTACCTTTCTCTCACAGCAGGTGACATGAGAAAAACAGGCTTCCCTCATGTCACACAGTCTGTTATTGTTGTAGTCGGCTCGGTTCAC
The DNA here is from genome assembly GCA_002778355.1 of Clitarchus hookeri. Taxonomy (NCBI): domain Eukaryota; kingdom Metazoa; phylum Arthropoda; class Insecta; order Phasmatodea; family Phasmatidae; genus Clitarchus; species Clitarchus hookeri. Next base: position 19,469 of record NQII01007965.1, on the reverse strand, counting down.
GAGTTCTGTACTTGCGACGTTCCCTGTAGAAACCGGGTTCCTCTCGGCCTCTGCAGATGCGCCAAGGTTGCACACGCCTGGCTTCGTTCCCCGTCGGACTAGGGGCGTGTTTCCCCGCACTCGATCCCTGACAGCGTGCTGGGAAGAAGTCTGCATTGCCATCCTCTCGCCAGGCAGCCCTGGAGTTGTAGCCCCGGAACTCGTCTCTGGCCCGGCTGCTGGCATCCTGTACTTCCTCGCCTGTAGGATTTGGTCTCGGGTTCGTTGCTCTGCTGGTGCATGCTCGTCTTGTGGTCGCGTCATTTTCCCTGTTAGTTGCGCCATACTTGCTGTTATTTCACTCGCGCTTTCTTTCTCTTCCTCGTTTATTTTCGGCCTCCATCCGTCTCTTCGCCCTCTCTTCCTTCGGCTGTATTCCCAATTTCTCCCGCTCGCCTGTTAGCTTTCGCTCGCCCGTCCGCTTTCGCCCACTTCTCCTTCGCTCGTACCTACTCCTTCCCTCGCCTGTTCGCTTTCGCTCACTCGTTCTTCGGGCGTATCTTCTCCCTCACTCGCCTGTCGGCTTTCTCTTGTTGTGTCTGGCACCTGGATATTTTCCGGCCGATAAGTGGCTGTGGTTTCTAGCTCCTTTATCGGCAGGTGCTGTGGCCCGTGCGCCCTTGAGACACTGAGATAGCGCGGAGGGGCAATGGCCGGCTTATCATTTTTTCCCCTATCCCCGCCTCCTCACTCACCCTTCGGTGACCTAGTGACCCACTGCGGGATTTCCCTGGGCTGTAATTTGTACTTCCTGTGAGACTATCAGGATAGGGTTCGGGTATAGGTCGTATCTGGTTCTGTGGCACCTTATGCATATTCCCCCTCTCGTCCTCTCCCCAATATACATTCCCCTGCCTCTCGACTATTATATACGGCCCTCACCACTTAGGCGCAAATCCCGCACAGAATTTCTCACTAGCTCGGCTTAAAGGATGGTTGCGTATTAATATGTGACTACCCTCGGGCAAGTGATGTCCAGCGGTCGCTTGTTCGGGGTATTTCCGCCAGGTATACCGTTGTTGATTTCTCTGAGCTGCTCCTGTTCTCCATATAGCCTCTCCTCGTATTTCTTCGGGGGCTTGTAGTTCTGTAGGTTCTGTTTCCCATTGCCATTCTCCAGGTCTGCGGGGATTGCATCCCAGTATTAGGTGGCTGGGAGAAGTTCCAATGGCGTCATTGTGCCGACGTCGCAGTGTATACAGGATCTCAGGTAGCTGTGTGTCCCATTGAGTAAGATTCGTGCCCATTCTAATTGGCAAACTCTTCTTTAATTCTTGATTACGGCGTTCGGTAGGGTTGGCCTGTGGGTGGTAAGCTGGAGTCGTCCAGTTTTCCACCCCCCATGTCTCACAGGCCTTCCTTCATTTTGCCCCCATAAATTGTGTTCCATTGTCGGTTAACACACATTTCGTGTACCCCCATCGTGGAAATACCCCTTGCTCCATTTGCCGGATTATTGTGTTGGCCTCTGGTTGGGTAACGGGAACGCCTCTGTCAACCTGGAGAAAAGATCGGTCATGACTAGGAGGTTTCTCTTTCCTCGGTGTGTGCGTGGGTAGGGGCCCATGATATCGACGGTGATGTGTGTCCATGGAGTTTTCGGCAGAGGGGGTGTGTATCGTATCTTTGGTTTAGGGTAGGCCTTGTTTTTATAACATTTCTGACACCTGGCGATGTATGCCCTCACATCTCGACTAATTCCTTGCCATGTATATCTGTTGGTCAGGGCCCTTAAGGTCTCGTGAAAACCTAGATGTCCTGCTTGGGGGTGGTCATGGTGGTGTTCAAAGATACTGTCTCGTAGCTCGTGGGGGACCCAGATTTTCCATTGATCTGTCTGTGGGTGCGGTCTCGCCCAGATTATGCCATCTCTTCCCTCGTACTTTTCTGGATACCTCCTCATTAACTCCTGTAATTTGGTGTCGGCCTGCTGTTGGTCTCGTAACATATTTTTGTTTTCGTGGAACTTTACTAGCTGTAGTTCCACGTCATCCGGCCGTGGTAATTTTGGTGGAGAGGGGGGCAGCATTCGCTCCCAGTAGTCGGTTTCTGTCTCTTTGTTGGGAATCTGTGGTCGGCGGAATAATGCATCGGGCAGCTCGTTGTTCGACCCCGGACAATGCTCGATGGTGAAGGAGAATTCCATTAACAATAATGCCACCTACCCAATTTGGCTTTCTCGTCACTCTTGGTTTTCAGCCATGTAAGGGCCTTGTTATCCGTTCTGAGAATGAATGGTCAGTCCTCAAGGTAATGGCGGTATTTGCGGACTGCCCAAATAACCGCCAAGCACTCCTGTTCATTACTGTGGTAGCTGCATTGTGTCTCGTTTAGCATGGTACTAGCATACGCTATAATTCTTCGCTGGTTCTGTGACTGCTCCTGGTATACGACAGCGCCCATTCCGGCTCCGCTTGCATCGGTCTGTAAAATTAGGGGTAATTCCGGCATAGGCCGGTATAGCATGGTTATGTCGCCATATTGCGCCTTTAATACTCGGAATGCTTCTTCGTGTCTGTCTGTCCACTTCCAGCGAGTTGTTTTGAGTAGGAGTTCATTGAGGGGGCCATAATAGGGGCGACATCTGCTAAAAACTCTCTGAGCCAATTACATAACCCCAGAACACGTTTCAACTGTCTCCTGTTAGTTGGTACTCTAGCCTTCTCAATCTCCCTCACTTTCTCGGGTTTTGGATACTTCCCGTCTGGGGTAATTATGTGCCCTAAGTATTCTACTCGGGTCTTCCCGAAGTGACATTTCTCCAGTCGGCACGTGAGTCCATGGAGTTCAAAGCGCTCCAGGACTTTTCGCAAGTGCACCTGGTGTTCTTCCCATGTGAGCGAATATACAATGACATCATCCAGGTATGCTAGGCAAAATTGGCGGCTATAGCCCATCAAAACTACTGTTGACATCAGTCTTTGGAAAGTAGCGGGCACATTCTTCAACCCGAAGGGCATTACACGAAACTGCAGGGTTTCACCTTCTGGGGTTGTAAACGCCGTATATTTCCTGGATCCTGGGTGTACCGGGATTTGCCAGTATCCACTGCGCATGTATAGAGTGGAGAATATACATGCGTCCCCTAGGTCGCGGAGCATATTGGCCAGGTTTATAGTTGGGGGTGCTATAGGGTATGTGATATTGTTTAAGGCCTGGTAGTTGACACAAAAATGCAGTTCTCCATCTTTCTTTGGCACAAGCACCACTCTGGTGTTATATGGTGAGTCAGTTGGCTCCACTATTCCTTGCGATTTCATCTCGGCTACCTGGTCTAAAATTATTTGCCTGCAGTAGGCGGACGGGTTACCTGGTCGGCAGTATATGGGGCGAGCATCGGTTATGCAGATTTCATTTTGAATGGCTGTGGTCTGATTTAATCTGCCGGTATGCTTGAATACGGCTATGTGATTGTTGAGTATCCGCAATAATGTCCTGAGTTGTTCAGCCCCGAGTTGGTGGTTTACCCCTTCACTACAAATTTCTTGTAATTTTTGTGTGTTTATTGGGGCTTCCCAGTTAATGGCCATCCTATCCTGCTTGCCTAAATATAGGCACTGTTGTCCACAGTCGATTATGCAATTTTGGTTTGTTAGCCAATGTTGCCCGAGGATAATCTCCTCCACTAAATGTGGTGCGGAAAAAAATTCAGTTTGGACTGTTTCTACCTTTGTGGATACTGGCAATGTAATAACTCCGTCTATGGTCAGTCGTGACTCAGACTGGGCCATTTGAATTATTCTGGAGTTTTTCTTTATCTGGCTTTTCTGTTCGGGAGTTAGCAGCTGGCTTTTAATGAAATTGCCTGTTGCGGCCGTGTCCAGTACTGCCTTAATATCCTGGTTATTTATGCGGACTCCTATCCGAGGGGCGTGTGTTCCCGGCCTCAGATCGCTTACCATTAAAATAGGTTCCATCCTTTGTATTATGCCGGGGCTGACGGGCGACTCTGTGTCCCGGTGGCGGCGTTTCCCGAATCCCTCTTTCCACCCTGACGGTTCCCCTTCCCTATGTCGAGGGGGCCAGCTGTGGTGTCTTTTTCCTTAGCGGCTGCTAGGCGGTTTCTTACTGTGGGACAGTCCCAGTGCAAGTGTCTCTCGGGGCAATACCAACACTTCGGTGGCAAGTATTGTCCCTCTGCGGTTCTAGCAGGTCTGTTATTCTCTGCTGTTCGCGCCATGTGTACGGGAGGCAGGCGGGTAGGAACGTTTGTTTTCTCCTGTTCTTCGTAATCGAGCTCCACCTCTATCGCTCTCTCCACCAATTCCTCTATCCCCGTCGCCCGCGGATGACGAAGGGCGCTTCTTATCGCTGGTAACATTAACTTGGTAATGATATGCACTCCCTCTACCTCGGTACTTTCTGGAGCGATACGAGAATACATTTGCGCTTTTCATCTAATAAAAATCTCTGATTCTTCCTGCCTTTGTTGTTTGTGTGTGTAGAAGTCTGTTCGTAAAGCGGTCAGAACTTCCTCCTCTGCGAACTTATTGTTCAGGCGGGTAGCGAACTGCTCCCAGCTCATCACAAATTCGCCATATTTGTTCCACCAGATAAGGGCAGCGCCTTTCAACTGCTCTCATGCCTTTAGCACCCACCGTTTCTTAGGAATCCTGCCGGCCTTGAATTCGTGTTCACAATTATCTATAAAATATACAGGGTCTTCATGGGGCCTGCCTGAAAATTCGGGCAGCACTATTTCTTCGCGCATTCTACGTGTATGTTCTACGTGGCTAGCAGGGGTTCGGTCCGGGGGTGAAAAGTGTTCCCCTTCTCCGTGGTTTTGGCGCGTTCTTTGCTCTCGGCATTTCGAGCAGTTGTATTGGGTGCCTTCCGTCGGTCGGAATGTCTGAGGCCAACCGATACACTTATAACAAAAGCGATGTGAACAGAGGCTGCACCGGACTCTGTATAGTCCTGTCCCGCTACAAAATGGAGCACTGCATCGCTCTAGTTGAGGAATTTCGTCTTTGCTTCCCGCATCCCTCGTCCTTAGATTATCTATTAGTGATCCTTCGGCTCTCGCCTCACTTCCCTCCGGTGTCTTGCTGATACGCGTATCCTCCATACGTTTTGCCCGCCGGCTATAGGAATTCCTTTGTTATACCCTTACCTCCTCTAGTGTGGATTGGTCGTTAGGCGCCCAAGGGTTTGAGACTCCCTTAAGTCTTTGGTTCATCATGACTAGCTCGGTAATGTGGTATGGTTCAGCCTGACTAGTGCGGATCTCTGGTACGGGTGAGACCCCTTTTCTCGGGTATACGGGTATAGTATGGTTCTTGATACTGTCTCTACAGATGTATCTATGCCCCACCATTGGGAAGCCAATTTAACTTGATGCTATGCCACTGCGGAATACAGGTTGACTTATAGGGTCGTAGTTAATTCCTCCAGGCATACACTGTATGGTGCCTAGAAGGTTGAGTGTATTTCAATATGGTAGTGTTTTGAGGTTTCACTTAACTGGGTTGATATATTGTCTTGAGTTTAAACAAAAACCACATAGAGAAACACTTCCGAGGTGTGGTACCCTATTTTGGCTACTCATATAAACTATGATTGCAATGTGGGCGACGTAAAGGAGGGGGGCTTCTCTGGACGGCGACTGGATACTTAACTGCTCTGGTGTTGGTGCTGGTATGATGTCAGCTGGGGATGAGCTCCGGCGGTGTGGGGCGGCCTTGGAAAAAGGCACTTGGTGTCGTCTCACTGGACTGCTGTTCTGGGCTCGTCCTCTCGCGATTCCTTGACTCAACTCTTCCCTCAGCGCTGTGATAATGAACTGTTTCCCTCTTGTCAAGTAAATTGGCTTATATGCTACTAGCCTCCCCCCTAATTGTCTGCACGTGTCTTTAAAATTGTGGAAAATGGGGAGGTGGTTGCCTTCAGTACAAAGCCCTTCCACGTGCATGGTTCGTGAAGTTTCTGGGGGGGGGGGGGGGAAGTGGTGATCTTCCCCTTGAATTTGCCATCTCAGCTTATTTTTCCGCGGTTTGGCTAAAAGGGTGGTAGGGGTGCGGAGTATTCGTGGCCCCCACTTTCATTTGGTCAGCCGTTTTCTCAGGCGTGAAACTAGAGGTGCTCATGCTTGGTTCTGCGATTTCTCCCGCTTTCCTACGTATGTATGTATCACCTTCCGGGTGCTCCGGCGATATGCCAGCTCCTACTCTGCACAACCTGGACACCTGTAACTGCGATCCGTTCTGGCTGTCCACCTGCCTCGTGACACGTGTCTACTGGTAGGCGCTCGCGAAGGGGGTCAGCGAGGCTTCTACTCAAAAGTCGTTACACTGCAAATTTTACATAAATTCCCAACTTTTCTTAAATTATATTTAATTTAACGAAAAAATTTATCTGAGCTTTACATAATTAAGCATATTTAAGAAGTGACTTAGACATTTTCGGCTGATTAGCAATCAGGGGATTCACTTCCTGACAAGAAGCGACTGTATCGATAACTGACTATTTGACCAGCTTGGCCAACAAAAACTTGGGAGATAATAATGTGTTACAACATAATCTGTGAGCAAGTTACGCAAGGTTTTGGGCAAACTCATCCCGTGAGAATATGACATGGCAGTGAACATAAGTTACAATACAAAATTAAATATATGGTTTTTTTAAGCAACGATATATTTAAATTAGTTTAGGTTATGTTATCTTAAGTAAGGACGTATTAAGTTGTGGAATGTTACATAAGGTTATAATAGTTTGGTTACAAATACCAGAAGGTTAGGTAAAGAATTGTTTCTGAGGTTGGTTTGACTCAGTTGTGTTAGCTAATGTTCTGATTGTATGGTTTAGATTATGTTGTGTTTAGGTGAGTTATATGGATATTGATTAAATTGGGTTAGCATACATTTAAGTTCAAATCAGGCGAGTTTACGTCATGTTAGGTTAGGTGTGGTCAGGTTACATTACATTAAGTTAGGTTAGTTATGTTTGATTAAGGTTAGGTGAAAGCGAATACATTGAAACTCGAGTGATGCAATAAATACTCACACTAACGTGCATTGGTGCATAAGAGATTTAAAGACTCGCCAGAATAAAGCGCAGCGAAGAAATGCCCGATGAGAACACCCAAATGTATACACCAAGGATGGACAGTTAACAATCTATAGTTGTAGTGAACGATGAACATGCTGGGAACGGTTTTATTTATTTTCGTTGAGTAGTTGCTGCGAAGAATTATAGGAATCATTAGGAACAGACAAGCTTGGAGGACAAACAGACTTGATACGTTCACTTACTTAGTTATGCAATTTGATTCAGGGTCACCTGTCAGAACACCAGCGTAAGGTTCAAGGGTGATTGGGATGTTGAGCATAGTGTACTTGACTGAGCAAGTCTCGACATGGAGCTTCTTTGGTTCAATGTGGGCGCAGTAAAATGTGCACTTAGTGTGTGCACACTCAGCGTGTTATTCAACCTATATCAGTATGATGACCACCGTACTTAAAGCTGGACTATCTCTCCTCATGAACATACACACAGTCAACTTTCGTATAATCTTGGGTTGGAGATTGCTGAGAAATCACCGTCTCAACACAAAATTCTTATTAGAATCACGAATTTACAATTTGCGCCATCGTAAATGTTACATAAAACCAAATTGAAGCTTTTAGTTTTAATAACTAGTACGCCAATAATCAAGAAATGCAAAAAAAAATAGGAACTCTAATGTTAGCATAAGCGTTCGTTGTAATTTTCTGCGATATTACCTATTTGTATTCAAATGTAAAATTATTCTTAATTTAAGCTAGCGTTTAAAATGCAACTTTATACTTCAAATTTCACTTATTTTCTGTTCTAATTTCTATTTACATTCAGACTGGAGATATATTATAAGTATTTATTGGACCAGTTTTAGAAATTACAAATTATTTGTACTAAAGTTTAAGTTTTAATATAAATACATTTGTCATAATTTATTGTTGAGCGTGTACTGATGTAGCATACAAACAAATCAGAATATAGAAAACAAGAAATAATTTAAAATATGTATAAAAATTAAACATAATAAGAGTTCACAAAAAAATGGATTACACTAAAAGTGCCATCGCACAGGCACATAAGTTGGTACTGCCACAGCACCTCGTAGTGAGTATATAGAACCAAGCATGCATTGCAAGGGACCAAAACTTGCAGGATGCACTTAGTATGGCGTTGGACTACCCATAACATGGGGACAGGCGGCGATAAGGTCGGGCATGGAGGCATAAAAATGTAGGATGTCCTGAGGAAAATACTGCCACAGCTGAAGCAGCTGGCCCTGCAAATATGCCATAGTATCCGCTGGTCGATGTTGCATTCCAATTTGTTCCCAAACGTTCTCGATGAGCGAGAGGTCTAGGGACCTTGCTGGTGAAGGAAGAGATACCCGTGCTGTGTGAGGCCGGGCATAATGCTGCTGGAAAATGGGGTGGTCTAGATGCACCAGGAAGGGGAGCGCACATGGTCACATAATTTCCAGGACAGGGTTTCGTGAATCACCACCAGTGGGGTGTAGGAATCATAGGAAATGTCACCGCACACCATGATACCTCTCGTGCTGCTATACACTGTAGTGCTGCCCTTTCATGGAAGAAGGTCACACATGCTAAGCGATGCTCGGGTCCTGATGACAGATCTCTAAAGGGACGCCACGGCTACAAATCTCGCTCTGCAATCAGCCTCGATATTGTATTAGTAGACACCGGCGTATCCCCTGTTGTCGTACAATGTCCATGGATGTTGCGCAGCGACGCGTGTGGAGTGTATACAACTTATTGTACGAAGAATTGATCCTCTCTGCTGGGGTCTCCTGGTCGACTCAAACATTCTCGACTAATGTGTGTACTCTCCTGCTCCCACTGCGTCCAATAGAGACTCACAGTGTAAACAGAACAGTTTGAGTGGGGAGCAATGCTCCAACGTGCCTCTCGGAGGCCGACAATGCTGCCTCTCTCAAACTCATCCAGCTGGGTAATGGATTGTTGAATGCACCATCGGGGCATCGTTTGTCTTCTCTGAACTTGGCTCAAGCAACAAGAAGCAAACAATATTAGGACACTCCTAATTTGATCGTTTCATTCTCATTATGGTTACATATTTCAGACATTGCATTTTGACAGAACAGTTAAATGTACGCTGTTTATAAAGATGTACACACAACAAAAATATTCTAACTTATGCAGACATTTTCTATCAAAGGTACAAATATAAGAATAAGCTTGAGGATAATCTTGTATTGCCAAACGCTAAAATACACACAAACTTTTGTGTTAACAGTTTGTACTACTGAAAACAGATACCAATTCATTTCAAATACTTGCCAGATAATTGATATGATACAATTTAGGGATCGGTACCAATATGGGCGACTCTTGCCATCATATACTATATGAATTATGGCCCTAAATCATTTATTTCTTTATTCATATAAAATTTACTACACTGCTAACGAAAAAGTGGGAAATTTGCTCATTTTTTCATATCTTTACAAAATATGAAATTGAAATACTCTAACGTTTGTGAAAAACGAAACACCAAGAAGGATACATGTGTTTGAAATCATCTTTATGTCACATATTAGGTACTCGAAAATAAAAAAATTATTACAATAATAGTCCTTTACATGATCTCTGACCTCGAGAATTCAGTATGGTGTGAAGCCCCCACGTGCGGTAATCAGAGCCCCTAATCGTCGTGGCATGGAATCTAAGAGGGCCTGGATATGATCCCGGGGAATCTCCCTCCACGTGGTATGTATGCGAGTCCACAAAGCATCAACAGTGGTTGCTGGAGGTCCGTGACGAATAATTCGCTGACGCACCATATCCCAGACATGTTCGATGGGCGACATAGCAGGCGAACGTGCTGGCCAGGGAAGCAGTGGTACCTGTCGTTAATTGAAGAAGGCTTGCACATTCCTCGCCACATGTGGCCGGGCATTGTCCTGCTGAAATATGGCATGCAGAGGGGCGATACCTTGGGCTCTAAAACCTCCCTGATGTAGAGGTTGCTGTTCAGATTGTCATCAAACGTAGGAGTCCATATCGTATGTTGTATCCAATGGCGCCCCTAACCATCACACTTGTCACGTGACTATTGCACTCTGAGGTGTATGTGGTTTCTGGACAATGGAAGCCGATACAATGGCATGCGTGCCACCAGTCCAACACGCAGCAGACGGCGTCTAACCATCGACGCAGACAGGTCCACACCCGTGGCAGTGCTCCAGTGTCTAGCCAACACTGTGGACGAGGCTGTACGGTCCGGTATAGCCATGCAAACAAGATGGCGTTCATCCCGTGCTGTTGTCACTTTGCGTGGTTCAATACCCGCTCGTCGCTGCGTACGACCCTCCTCTGTTCATTGGTTCCACACAAGCATCACTGTCGTAGAAGCATGCCCTGTACGAGCTGATATGTCACAGTGTGACAAACCCGTTTCGCGGAGACCGATCATTCTGCCCCGTTCGATCTCATTGACGTGCTAATATGGTACCCTTTTACGTCAACGAGGCATACTGGCACTAGCTTTTACTTCGTTTGACGGCTCTTCTCTGACTGAGATTGGCGTAACACGAACCCTTCCGGTTTCACAAGAGAGGGCGTTGCTGGGTCTATGTGTACGCCATCTCTCTGCAATCGTAATCACTTATTGATGGTACACTCTTATACACATCCTTGGAGTTTGGATTCATTCGGGCTTTTCTTTCTGGGTGTTTTGCCTTTTTCACAAACAATAGTGTATATTCGTATTTATTGACTAATAAATAGGTGGATAAAGAAATTTTGGATTATGTGTAAATTGGCTGTGTGATTGTTACGAATGATTTATGAAGAAGCCACCCACAAAATAATACTTTCGAAACAGGTGATATATATACACTGTGCTTATAACTAAAATAGCAATATTTAGTAAAAAATTTGGCGGAATGTTAAAAACTGACTGACAGGAGAACTGTAACTAGGAACTCAAAAGTGTTCACTATTCCATGGACAGAGTATACACTGAAAGTAATATCTTTCTATGTAATTTTAATGTCTGTATCTGAAGTAAATAATTCGTGTGGCCAATGTCAGCTCAGTCATGTTTAACCCGTTCGTGTACAGTCTATCGATCAGAAGTTGTCTTTAAACTCTCTATCTGAAGTGAAAGAATTGTTTTTTGATTATTTCGTTAACAGTGTATTTTGCTATAATTTAGTTACGAAATTTTATGAGGTACAATTATTATTAAATAAGTAGGAATTATAGTCCGTGAATAGTATATCATTTGTCAAAATTTTACGCAAGAATACTCTATCTAAACAAAAATATATCGACACCCACGCGGAAATATTCTATAAAACAGGGGTTCTCAATCTTTTAAAGTCCATGCCCTTCTTTTATCTAATATATGTGGTCACGGCCCCTATCCCCTCTTTTACTGAATTTTTATTTTTTTTTTAATAATTAAAACTAAAATTTTGACTTATCCCTATAGTGCTGCTATAGGTTACATTAAAATTCAAGTATTTTAACATTACCTTTTGTTATTATACATACATTAAAAAAACTGTTTGAAAGTAATATTTTGTATTTAAATACATACATAATGTTAAAAGAGTGTATTCACTAATTTATTAATTAGTTGTAATTATATATGTTTGGCATTTTAATAATTTGTTACCTGACAAATTTACTGAAGCGGCTGGCACTGTTTGTCTTTCACAAGTTTGTTTGTGTTTGGTTGCAATTGTGACAATGCACATCTCAAATCATTTTTAACATCTAATCGTGCTCGATATTTAGATTTTATAACAGTTAGTGTAGAGAATCCTGCCTCACACAGATAGGTTGATGAATACTGCACCAATACCTTTGCAGCATCCAAACACACTTGTGGGTTCACAGGCAAATAGCTCAACCAAAGTCTTTAACAGTCATGTTTGGGAATTCAGCCTTTGCTTGAGAATCACATTTTAGGTAGATTGTCTGTTCCTGAAGAAAAGCAGGAAGTATGCCCACGTCAGCTTTGAAAGGGTCTCTCACCAATTTAAAATGCTAGTTTTCTGAACAAATGTCTGGGGAATAGTCTCCTATTTCGATTTTCAAAGAAGCCAAATGTGTTAAAATCAAGTCCTTCAAATTATCTTAGAATTATAATTGAACACTTTGAGTATCATCGAGAAGTTCATTGAGCCTTGGAAACGATGGAAAGTTAGTCATAGGAAGATTATTTGCTGCCAAAAAGCCACATAAGGCAGAAAATACATCAACTACCATTGTTTCTAGTTTGTTGAGTTTGAGAAAACCATATTTCCTCCATGAACTGTTTCCCGTCAATAAACCTGCAGTAAAATAATAACTGAGAGTGCTTACAAATGTCAGTTGTTTCATCACATTGCAATGAAAAAAACGGGGATTTATTCAACTTTTTCATTACTTGATTTACCAAATATTCAGCCATTTCATCATTTCTGCGTTTTATTGTGTCATTTGACAAAGAAATTTTTGCAACCTTATTACAACTTTTTCCACCAAGAAAAGTACTACAAACTGTTAGTAAACATGGTTTTATAAGGGACTGACCAATAGTATGTGATTTCTTGACTTTTGCGATTAGCAAGGCGATTTTAAAAGAAGCTTCAATGGTCTTTTAATTTTCCATATGAAAACTTCCAGTTGATTCCAGTTTCATCCGTGTCAATTAGCTTTTCTTGGTAAAAAAACTCAGCTGGTTTGTCTATCAGGGCGGCGTGGTTGGTTGTCAAATGACGTTCCAAACGACCTGGCCGCATTGCGTCGTTACTCAGAACAACGTGACAAATAACGCACTGAGGTAAATGGCTTCCATTTTTCTCTACGTATGAAATTCCATACTAAATATAGTCATAACTGTACAGTCTTTTCTTAGGCAATGATTTCGCCATTTTTAGCCTTACGATACTACACAGAACACTGTCCCTCACACACACTATATTAACCAGGATTAACAAAATATAACCTAGCCTAGTCTGCAGCCAGTTGACAACTAGGGGTTACGTTAGGTGGAAGGTTATGTTAGGTGGCCACGCGCCGGCGCACAGTAAGGCAGAGGTGGAAAAACCTCCTACACTTCACCAAGTACTTAGAAGCTTACAAGAAAAGCTACACCTTGCTACGGTTCTAATACAACTTTCTTCTCAGACCTATTATACTACAGTAATTGGCCTGCAAGTATCGTTCCCGTCTTCCACCGTCTGCGACCACAGCATAAATTCAAAGGCGGCAGGTGCACGCCGGCCAACACAGCCACACTTTTCGCCTCACTGTCCACCAGTGGCCAACTATACAATCGAAATTTCCCTTGTAAAAATTTGGCATAGATTTAAATTTCGGAAAAATGTAGAAAATCTAACAGAAAACCTAAATTGTATACTCTTTAGATTAAGCTGTTTTGAAATTCTAATTGACACAGCTTACCGCGCCTCCCCTGAAATTATCCTACGCCACCCCCCACCACGGGGAAGGGGGGTGCACCAAAGGTTGAGAACGCCTGCTACAAAATATCCCTTAGATATATTGATAGGGAGTGGGCCGTTATTACATCTCCAACCCTGTGAAGAGAATGTGAGCGAGATGTAGGAAGGAACATGCAGCAAAAATGTCCTTATAGCCTTCCGAATTTAACTTGCTCGGTAGTATTAGAAGAGGACCCAGTCCTTTCGATGGAAACACACACACATTATCACCCCACCTCCACCAAATTTCACTTTGGACAATTTACATTCCGGTATTTACCATTCACCTGGCACTCGCCACACTCAAACCTTACTATCAGACTGCCACATGATATAGTGTGATTTATCACTACTCATGCGTCTTCAGTTGTTCACTTTCCAGTGGCGGTGCTCTTTACACCACCAGGTTCACAGGCGAAGTGAACAGTTTACAGGCAGTTGCTGATCTTAGAACCGCAGTCTTCGTACCTCTCAGTGCTCAGACTTGGTGTTAGCTGCACGTTAAGTGGCACTGTGGATGTCATGGATGATGGTATCACATGATGTCATGCGATGTTCCTCTGCCACTTTCTTTAGTGCTTGACGATCCCTGTAGACCAACACTCGTAGACTACACATCCTCGGTTTTGTTGCGGTTTGACTTTCCTTTTCCACTTGACAATGACTCGCTGTCAGTCGATTTGGGCAACATCATAATGGCAGAATGAACCTGACGTATTGTTACGGTGATATTTTGAGGATTAAAATGTATATATGTTTTTTTTCCTGATCCACAACTTAAATTTAACTTGGCTGCTGTAGCCATAATTTTTGATAATTCTTATTTAAGGATCTATTGACATGGGTAGATAATACACTCTTTAGCTCAGAAACTGGACGCAATCTTTAAAAACTATCTGTTTTTTGTATTGTGAATGCCGTCAGCAGTGCTCTTCGCGCTAATTGCCGCGGGTAGGGTCTTTGCCACCAGTAGAATTAGACACAGATGGCCTGTGATATTTGCTGAGTGACGCATTTGAACACGTGTGTTTGAAGCATAATGGTGAGCGAATTTTCTGTCTCACTCCCTCGTGCGCTGTTCTATATTTGTTTCGAGTTTATATGCATACGATCAGCAGAAGAATGACAGGGAAATGTATAGTGAAGGCTGTCTCTCTTCCCGTGGCAGGTGAGCGCCAGTTTATAAATACCTACCTGCGTGGTCTCTCTTGCTCTTTGCTCTTTTGTCTTCGCTCTTCTATTGAGAAGGTGGCGGCGAAAGTCAAAGGTCTAAGGCAAACAGCGGAATAACACCATGTAGATAAGTAACTTGTACTTTTATATCATGCATGTGGAGTTAATTGGTAGACGTTCTAGGGCCAGCACAACCAGTAGTCAAAAGTAGTGTTCTTTCGAGTTCAGTTGTGTCTCTTACTCGTCCATGTACCACAACTAACTTAATTGTGTTACGACTACGAGTTTAGAACTGTAGGCTAGTCTAAATTAATATCTAGGGATTGGTTCCAATATTTATTGTTTAAACCTTTTTACGTACTGCAAGGCAGCTTGTCGATTATTTATATTATTTTGAGTCTAATTATGTTGAATCCTCGGCCGTGACTGTCTTCCCTCTTTTGATAATTTTGAGACTTGTATGTCAATAATAATGTGTTACAGATACGTTTTTTCGGTAACAAAAATGACAGGTTCGCTACGGACTAGTGGATTCCTCCACAATTCCATGTTCCTTTAATCAATGATTAACTGCTAATATATCTGAGTTTTAGCGCGGACAAATGGTATGGGACGCACACTACAGACTCGCTATGTTTTAATTTCAAAACAACAGGAACCTCTTTACAATGCTCTACTTTTGACGTAAGATATCTCTTAATTCAGTTTTTAACTGGTCTAATGTCTTTACTATCTCTTCCGACTGTTGTAACAACTGAATGTTTTGATATGGCGAAGGCTTGGTTTTCAAAGCAATTAAAGTCTCAGGGAAAAAACCAAATTTCCAGACTTTTCTTGCTTCATCAAAACATTCGTGGGTGCTGCCCAAAAAATCAATATTAAATATAATGTCATGTGATAAATTTTCAAAAACACGAAAAGGCATTTTAAATTAAATTTGTACAAGTTTAATTTTCATTACTGCCACAACGTTTGATTTGATCAAGCCTCTGTCTGCCAAGGAAAATACGACAAACACTCCCCTTTTTATTTTTACGATACCAACCAGCGCGTTACGCATAATTTCATTACAAATTTCTTGTTTTATGAGAGACGCAGAGGCACCCCAATCTACCAAGGCTGACCATTTTATGTTTCCAATTATTAACGGAACTTACGGCAAGCCATTTATATTTGACCAACCAGTTTTTGAAACTGAACCTGAACCTACCAGTTTTTCTCGCAATTGTCATTTAAATTGATTACCACATCGGTAACAAACCTGTTTCACCGTTTTTTGGCCATCGGACAATTATTTTACAACCAACAGGTCCCCGTTTCCTATCAGTACTATTTTCCCGTCACTCTCTGCCTTTTTAT
Organism: Clitarchus hookeri; assembly: GCA_002778355.1. NCBI lineage: Eukaryota > Metazoa > Arthropoda > Insecta > Phasmatodea > Phasmatidae > Clitarchus > Clitarchus hookeri. Next base: position 3,427 of record NQII01007965.1, on the reverse strand, counting down.
AAAAACAGTTTTCCATTGTGTGATTTAGCCGAAAACCAAATTGGCATTTCCGTTTCTGCTTAACCAGTACGGAAATGCCTTCTCCTTTTTGGGTATTATAAAAACGTTTCGCCGCCAGATGATCTGGCCGAAAACCCATTTGACATTGCCTTTTAGGTGTTACGTTCATATCCATCTTTGGCTTTCAATCACCAACGGAAAATTCTTCCTTAATTACCAACGCTGACAACTTTTGCAACGTTCATGGTTTTGTGACCAATAAACATAACTTCTGCCAAATTCGCTTCCGCACTCGGCAAACCCAAAACTTCCACCAGTCTAATAACCTCATTATAAAAATGTTGCATTGATTCTCCAGGACGCTGAAATATTTCTAAAATGTTAATACGCTGATGTACAATGGCTACTGGAGTACCGGTTTGCCGCATAATAGCCTGACAAAATTCGCAGAAGGACAACCGCTCACTGTCCTACCTCACGCTGTAAGGATTCGGGTACTTTAAACCTTTCTGTAGCATATAATACTGTTATGTCACAGATATTAAGTGAAACTACTTTAGCGATTTGAACGAGCAATTTAACTACAGCGCCCAAATTCAAACAACGCACTACAGCGAAACCATTGATAAGACTATTACGCAGATATTAAAGACTTTTAAAAATGGTGACTGAGGCGGACTCGCCCTCAGGTTGACAGCAACTGCTCCTTTCCTCACCAGCTCATGCAACAGGCGGCGCAAGACTTGGATACCATCCTCCTGCCTGCAGGTAACACCAGCATTGTTGAGCGCTCTCTGCAGGGACTCTCTTCCCAAACTTTAAAATACAGTCAGTACGAACGGCTGCTGTAGAAGTCGTTTAGCAAATTAGTTTGAAGCACCCAAACTACTTTCACTCTCATTGCCACTGTAGCAAGCCCAAACAGTTTCGCAATAAATTCAAAACTCCGAAATTTATAACCCCTTTCAACTGACAGCACTGACAAAGCAGAGTGGCGCAGTTTTCTATCTACTTGTGAATGTTTCAGCCGACACATGTAAAAAGGACATCGTCTCGGTTTCTTCAGAATGATGTTCGTTTTTCAAGGAATAGAACACCCTGCCTTGTCCCTAACAGTTATTGCAGCATCAAAGGGTGTCATAATCAAACAATATCTTTGGGTTTGCATATAAAAAGAAAAGATTACAAAACACAGAGACATTTTCCTTTTTTTTTAAATACAAAATGCCAATTCCAATATAGGAAATTAAAAATCTATTAAAACTCTTTAATAAAATCCCATTACTTTAAACTCCCACAAAGACATAGTATATAATTTACTTTATAAAAAATAATTAAAAACAAAAATTTAAAATATTATTGTTGTTATGCAAAACAACCCCCACCCCCTTCAACGCTCTTATTTAAAACCGAGGAATAGCAGTTACATCCCTAATAAGGTACCTGGCCTGTCTCCCAGAGCAGGGGAGAACACAAGACTTTGATACAATTTTGTCGTCGTCTTCTCGAACGTTTTCCAACATTCACGGAGCGGGAACGCCCCTGGTGGTGTCGTGGCTGACCGACGTCAAATTTACATGGCTTTGCTCAGTGGGAAGGGGAAGCAGGCGAAGATAGGAATCAAAACACAAGCGCCACTCGCCATTTGCCGTTCAGCACTCACACAGGCAGCAGCGAGATGGTCTGGAGAGACGCCTCTACAGCCAAGCACCTCTCAAGTGAAACAACACATCCCCCAAAGTGCCCCGAACCAGAACACCAACAGCCACACTGCTCCACCCCAAGAATCGCCCAGTGATCTCATGTCCCAATTCAATGAACTACAATATTTCATAAACGCAATGCGTCCTATCTTGCCCCAAATCAGAGCAGCCAATCAAAGACTCAGAACCGCCAAAACACCAGCAGAAACATTCTACATTATGATGGATACCATGTGTGCCTTCAGCAACACATCCTAAATAAATAACAATCATTGCAACAGGGGTGTTTTACAGGGGGCACTCCCCTTTTTCCCCGAACATAAAAATAGAAAATTCCCAATACCTTGAATAAAGTGTTCCTATCCTACCTCTAAATTAAGTTTAATATTAAAACTAGAAAGTTAATTAAAATTACCTTACACAGTAACATTACAAGCCATGGCTCTAATTCTTTTTCTCCCTTGTATCTTGCAATTTTTAACCAAATAACTTTAATACTAAAAGTAAATTTAATCCTCCAACAAATGTAGCCAGTAATTAATAGGAATGGCTTACCAATTAGAATAGTTTAGAATAAAGAAAAAAAATAAAAAAAATCGCACCAAAGGAAAGCCATTGTCTACGACCCTCACGTAGAAACAGCAATCCAAGGCGAGATGAACTTAGGCGAATCCTCGATGAGCGTAGGCCATCAGACCATATCCAAATAATAATACATACTGACCCTACCGTCTGCTCCACCGACCGACCGACACCAAAAAATAACAACTCACGACACACCTCCCAACATGCACTGTCCCGATATAAAAAAGTATATACTGCTTTAGGCAAATAAACCAGTAACCTTGCCAACCAACACATCAACTGTACTACCCACCATTATTCAAGTGTACAATGCAACTATTCAGACAGAATCCATAACACTATCATACCTCCTACCCATAGATATATGCTCTGCCGGCCAACACCAGACAAAATATACTCATCACTTATACCACCTACACATGCATACCTCAGTCTACACTAACAAAAATATAACAAAAACATTATTCCAACATTTTTACCATAGCAATTTTACAAACACACATGAGCCAATTATTCAAAGCAAAAAAACCATCCAACAAACCAACCAAAAACTATTCGATTATACCACAGTGATGATCACCATATCCCTAACATACCAAAAAAATATCAACAACTCTGGCACCCAGCAGTACTGGGTACTATACCAGCCACAACCCTGCAACCCTACAGTACTGGGTACTATACTATACATGCCACAACCCAGTCATCCAGCAGTACTGGGTACTATACCAGCCAACACCCTGCCACCCTTCAGTATTGGGTACTATACTATACATGCCACAACCCTGCCCCCCAGCAGTACTGGGTACTATACTATACATGCTACAACCCTGCCACCCTACAGTACTGGGTACTATACTTTACATGCCACAACCCCGCCACCCTATAGTACTGGGTACTATACTATACATGCGACAACCCTGCACCCAGCAGTACTGGGTACTATACCAGCCACAACCCTGCCACACTACAGTACTGGGTACTATACTATACATGCTTATACATGCTACAACCCTGCCACCCTACAGTACTGGGTACTATACTTTACATGCCACAACCCAGCAACCCAGCAGTACTGGGTACTATACCAGCCACAACCCTGCCACCCTTCAGTAATGGGCACTATACTATACATGTCA